>BHFT01008963.1:0-32778 GCA_004320025.1 Laticauda laticaudata
AAATCAGAATGAGGAATGTTTGACATCATACAAATTGTTGCCTGTCAAAGTGTATCATTTGAAAGATTATAGTAGTTAAATAATTAAGGTCATAAGCAATTTACAGATCAAGGACAGATCTGAGCAACAGTAAACATTATGTACAGATGGAAACAGGTTTTTTTTCTTTTCCTCCATGCCCAATAATTTGAATCCAAGAACAGAATTCTCTTTGAAAATAACCAGTGCCAGGGGGCAAAGAAGGAGAAAGCCTCACTCGCTGACGGACCATAGATCGCGACTCTCTGTGGCTTAATGGTCCGTGCTGTTTTCATTGGAGGGCCCCTATTATTAGGATTAGGGGCTGAAGCTGCCTTGGAGGGGGGCGTAGTAAGGGGACAGCCGCAAGCCAGGTTGTAGGGGAGTCACATCTCCCCCCTGCGACTTTGGTCTTTTTCCCCGACTGCAGCGGTGGTTTTAAAAGGGCCCCCCGAAGAGGAGGACTCAGTTGGATTAAGATTATGTGCAGGAGGAAGAAAGAGGTGGATACATCTGAACCGGGACAACTGGGGCATTATAAACTAAGGCAAAGTACCTGGATTAAGGTAACATGGAATTTTATAAGAAAAGAAAAGTGAGCAGCCAAATTAAAAGGGGACAGCGGGAAAAAAAGAAATATATTTTTGACAGCTAAGTGGTGGCTTCTGAACGGGAAAGAAGAAGCTGGAACTAAAGATTTAACTAAATTGGAACTAAAAATATTTTGGGAATAACAGGGCAATAAAATAAAGCTGGACTTAAAATTGTCAAAATAGTAATAATATAAGTCACCAAATTGAGACTGGACTGATTGCTGGAATATTGAGGGTTTGAGAAAAACCCTAAATAAAAAAATAAGAGGAAAAGGTGGAAGACTTTGTATAATGGAGATGGCCACCTTTTGAAAAAAACTTAAGCTCAAAACAAAAGGGAAGCATCCTGTTTCTGAATGAACTTGTGGTGGATATGACACTTAAGAATATTTGAAACAAAGTAAGAATCTTAGAAAGTGAAAGCAGAACTAGAATAAGAAAAAAGCAAGAAAAGACTGAGCTGTGGATGATTGATGTTTTTGGTATAGACCCTTGCATGGGAATACCGTATATACTCGCATATAACCAATCTCGCGTACTAAGCTCGACCCTTAAAAAACTGCCCCAAAAATGAGGAATTTTAGCAATAAACTCGCATATAAGCTGACCCCAAATACCATGGTGTGTTGTTTGGGCTAATAACAAAAGAGTATCAATATGCAATGCACTGATGAAGGTTCATTATCAAAGCATTGTGTAGGAAAAATATTAATTACCTGGTATGTAAAGACTCTGATGTTGCACGTGATGATCGCAAAACACAAAAGCGGTCACGTGAATGAGTAAACCAATCACAGCATGTTATGATCCGCGTGATAGAAAAAGCAAAATGGAGGCGCCAGAGTAAAAAAAATGTGCTTAATTAGATGTAATTATGTTGCATTTTATTTGAGGTACAGTTAAAATTTAATATTGAAATTGAAGTTGTAGTTTGTCGGAATTAACTTTATTTAGTGCAGTCCTCAATTTTTATGGCTGTATGTATACTGAATGGTAATGTCGATGATATTGCATGATCTGAGAAGTGGTGTTATTGTCGATGATATTGCGTGATCTGAGAAGTGGTGATATTGCGTGATCTGAGAAGCCGACCCCCTAATTTGATTTAAAAAAAATGAGTTTTAGAGTCGGCTTATATGCGAGTATATATGGTAACTGAGAAATTTAGAAATTGAAAGAAGAAAGAAGGAAAGTAAAAGTGTTGTTTTTTTTTGTGGACTTTAACAATATAAGAGTGTGTAATATCTCATCGGAAATTAAAAATTGAACTTAAAAAGATGAGAGAATTACTACAGGAAAGAGGGCGAATCACTTTGCTCTATGCTAGAAAAAATGGAAATGGCGATTGAAGAAGAAGAAAGAGCTTCAGGGGAGGAGGAATCGACTCAAGGAGAAGACATTTTAAATAAACAAATTAACACAAAGAAACACTACAAAGAAAGTGTGGGGGAAAGAAGGGAGGTTAAAAAGTTGAAATTTAAGAAGGCAGTCAAAAGGGGGAATACCTGTGAAGTCAGGAAAGGCAGAAAGACCCAGCAGAAAAGGGAAAGGAAGATGTTTAAGAAAGAGAGGGATATAAACTGGAATGAGAAAAAGATATGGGGAAAAGAGAGGGAGGAGAAGCAGTAAGAAAACAGGTGCATGAAATAAAGAAATACGAAATAGTAAAAATGTTAAAGAAATGGTTTTTTTCAGAGATAAAGGTTGATGAATTAAAAAGGGGATTCTGCACGATGACAAGGGATAATAAGAATATTTCTGCAATTAAAAATATTAGAAATTAGGGTAATATAGATACTCGGTAACTCTTATTAAAATCAAGTGGGGAAAATATGCTGCGGAGTCCAAATGAAAGATGTAATGATTATTATAACTTCTTAAAAATAATGGTTTATTGGGAATCAAGATGAGGGAATAAAGGTATATTTTTAATCATTGAGGTGTCACACTCAAACAGTAAAAGGAGAGAAAACGTATACTTGTTTGTTTTGTTTTTTTAGTGTTAAAATTTGTACTAATCTAGAATTTATAAAAAGAATGTGTAATGGAAAGGGAATATGACAGACTAAAGACCAAATAAATTAATAAGTTAATATAACTATTAAAGCAAGGAGAGACATTGATAACTTTTTTTATTATTATCATTATTATTAGGCAAACATATGTTTATTATTTTAAAATAAATATTATATTTGAAATAATTGAAATGAAACAAAAGATGTTTCGATTGAGATAAATGAAAGAGGCTAGAATTAATGTGTTTGTTTCTCTCCTTACTGAAAATTTGAAATAGAAAAGGTAATAATAGAATTAAATATGCATATATGAATGTATAATTGCTGTAATATTTGTAGTATTAAAGGTGATGACCTGGAAGTATGTTGTCCACTAAAAAGAGATTTTTGCTTTTAATGTGAAAAACTGAATAAAATTTGTTAAAAAAAAAAAGAAAATAACAATGCCAGTATGAATGACAAGGATACTCAGAATAAATTGTCTTTTGTGAAATTACAAAGGATCAGTTCATAGACTGTATATTTGAGAAGTGTGTGAGAAGAAAACCGTTAATTTGTGTATAGCTTTTAAAAGTATATTCCTTGTTAGATTATGACGAAACATTAGCTTTCTGCAAAGGCTTATATAAAGTTTTAAAGCACCCTATTTTTTATTTTTCCCTATTGTTTTCTTTCTTGATGTGAACATCATACATAGCAAAATATGTTTTTAATTTTGTGTTCCTTTGATATTCTTTCTCTTAAGAATAAGATTATAAGAATAAGAATAATCTTAAAATGACCAGAGTGCCATAGATTCACACTATGGTACTAAAGATCCAATTTGATGTAATTGTAAAATTGCTGGCCTAAAAAGCAGGAGGCTGCGAGTTCTAGGCTTTCTAAGAATGAAAGCCAGCTGGGTGACTTTGGGCTAGTAATTCCTTCTCACCCCAACCCCCTCATGGGGTGGTTGTTCTGGGAAAATAGGAGCCAGGATATGTTTGTTGTCATTAGTTGATTACCTACATACATATAGAGACAGAAAAACAGAGACAGGGCTAGTTTGATGCCACGACAGCAGGCTAGAAATTGGAAAACAGTTGAATTTTAGTCTTATCTTAACATACAAAGCCAGCTGGGTGACCTTGGGCCGGTCACTTTGTCTCAGCACTAGAGACGAAGGCAGGCAAACCACTTCTGAAATCTTGTCAAGAAATCAATGGGACTTCTATGAATGTAGAAGGAAGCACTATGTGAAGAAATTCTTCTGAGAGCTTATGCTGGATATACAAACACACATATGTACAGTACATAGAGTGATTCAGCATGTACTTTTATTGTAAATTAATCAATATTTAGTGTAACACCTGAACTTAAACTACTGTTAATATAAATTAGTATATAAATCCTAGTTTCAGATATTATACTAAACATTCAGTTAAAAATGTAAAAATGTTTATCTTCTCAAAGTCATAATGAAATCAGAATAGAGGGTAGAAATGTAGAGGTATAAAGAAATAAGTCTAAAGATCGAATGCAAACATGTCAGTAAGTGCTTTGGTTCTGTTTAGTATTAAGGAGAGGAGGCACTTTGATAGATATTCAAGACTCAGATTTTTTAAAATTTATATTCCATATTTATTTTACAACAATAAAATAGGATTCTTACAGTCCTTCATTTCTGATTCCTGACCAGGCTTACCTTGAAAAGCATACAGGGGGTACTGATCAAGTCTGAACTTTGTTTATATAGCACTATTGTTTATTTTATCTATTTATTATTAAACTTCTGAGATAGATGACTACAGTTCAGTGTTAGATTTAAGAAAGTCATTCTGTACCAAACCTACATACTGTACACTGTGAAGAAAGTACATTTAGAATAAAAGTTATGAAAAATTCAATGTAATATAACTTTATTTGGCAATCAATAGTTAAAGGTGATAAACTTTTATCTGAGGTAAATATATGTTTTATATTTGAGGCTAAACATTACAAACCTGCAAAGTGGCAGTAAAGCTAATGCAATTATTACCGAGGAAGGAAATGTATTCTCCATCAGTATAAATTGAACTGCTAGGTACAGAATAAAAAAAATCCTCCTGTGGGAAGATGCTATTTATTGTTTTATAAATGTAGGCCTATAAACAAGCAGTTAATGATTTGAAAAAGAAGCAGTTCTAACCATTGCTGCTTATATGTCCCAAGCACTAAATGGTATTGAATAGTGATGTCTAACTTTTTCTTTGTTGCGTGCTGAAAGTGCGTGCCTGCTCCCATAATGCAGCGCATGCGCATGAGCCCCATCCCCCTGCACATGCGTGCATGACCCCCCTTGTGCGTTGCATGCCTTTTGGGCACAGGGTGATTGGAGTCCTTTAAATAGGGAATGGTGTAAGTAACCTTTTTCATTTGCCCGTATGAACAAATGCTTTTCTTATATGTTATTTTTTTCTATTGTTTTCAATTCTGAATCATTCTGAAGTCAGGTAGCCTAGATATTGGAAAGATAAATAATAATCAATTCAATTATTTATAAATAAAGCTAAAATTACAGCCAATATAACTTGTGAGCTGCTAGGAAACATAGGTTCCAAAAGCATTCCTAAAGAGGAGAAATTGATCAGATTGTAAACTGGCCAAAAGAAATAAGATTTCAAGAAGCACGAATGGGTAACTTTTCAAAAACATCATGAACTTCAGATCACTCAGTTATTGCAATAATGAAATAAAAGATGGCCTAAAGATAATTGGCAACTTATGTAAACATTTTTATTTATGGTAATTGTTGTGCTTTTATTTCTGTTTGATTTCTTACCTTCTTCCCAGTTTTGCTTTGGGAAGGAAGGAAGGAAGGAAGGAAGGGGTTAGAATAACACTGTAGCTGCTTTCCAAAACTATTTTTAAAATAGGGAGANGGAAGGAAGGAAGGAAGGAAGGAAGGGGTTAGAATAACACTGTAGCTGCTTTCCAAAACTATTTTTAAAATAGGGAGAATCATTCAAGTTACAACATACATTTTCAATATAATTATAAAATAATATGTAAGTACATATGTAATATGTACATTCTATTTATTTTATTGAAAGCTGTCACACACACTTTTAGAAATAAAATTAAACTAATTGTTCTAACAAAATAAAAAATTAAGGAGTCCCTGTAGATTTTACTCTGCTTGTCATTCCTGACTATAGTGGGTGGTGCTCAACTCTGTTTCACTGAGCCAGCATTGTCCGAAAACATTTCTGCAGACATGTGTCCAGCATGACATCACAAAGCATTATTACATTCCTAAAAAAGTGATACATATTTATCTACTTGCATTTGCATGCTTTCAAACTGCTAGGTTGACAGGAGCGTTTTGCTTTATTTATAAAAGAGGATAACTTTATTGTCTCATAAGATGATTTATATCAATACAGTGAATATTGAGTATATAGATCCTCTAACAGAAAGATCTTTGGTGATCTTGCTAATCAACATTACCAGAAAAGCTAAGTAAGAATGATCTAGTCTATTATTTTATGGATAGTAATCATTTCTATGGGTCAAGTACACCAATAGTGTAATCATAAAGCTAATAAGCTTTACTTTAAAAAATTTACATGAGTGTTATTCGTAACAATACTGCTTCTCCTAAATTACAGCCTTTTAAAATACATTATTTATAATTTATAGGCAACATGTAGAAGGATTTCCCATATAACTTAATCAATAAACCTCTGTCTATTATAATTCAGCATGTCAAGAGCAAATTCTGGATAGAAATTGTCGTTCAACAAATGAACAAGTAGCATATATTTTCTGTGCAAAAAGTAGAAAAATTGTTATTTAAAATAACAGCAAGCTTGATATTTTATATACATATATATTATACATAAATTAATCTCATAACATGGAACTTGCATAGATTGCAGTCTACCTTTTTTGTTTCAATTTAAAACATAAAATATTTCCTATGAAAAAATAAATTTCAAATACAAGTTGTTTCAAATACAGCTAATATGAAAATTAGGACATACAGGTGAAAATATTCATTGTATTGATAGACAATGCTAGATAGATAAATTGCAAATGTTGCCATCAAAAACCTTTGTTAAACAAAAAGCATCTATATTTGTCTTGCTATACATCTTCCTTCTTTACTAAAACAGCTTAGCTCAACTGTTCTTCATGAAAGCTGCTTGGTGCTGTGAAACTAAAACTGAAACTCTTCTCTTGTGCTTATGTTTTGAGTTTGGAACACATTTTTTTTCAGGTGGGGAGGGGGAGTAGAACTCCTTAGCATCAGAACATGTTAATAATAATATACGAAATACTAATGCTCTGATGGTCATTTCGAAAAATCCTTTCTTAGGGAGCACCTAGAAGCCAAGATAAACATACATGCCAAATTTCAAGTTTGTAGGCTTTATGGTTCTGGAGATTTTATTATGATACGTGAGTGGTATTTTGCTTTTATATATATAGATTTCCAGCATGTAATGATGGAATGAGAGATAAAAACATGTAAACAATTTATATTTATTCACATTTCTTTTATATATGTATAAGTATAACCAGTTAAAAGAGATCTTCAACAGAAACATGCACCATGTCTTAGTTAAACATGATGTGTTAGATTTGGAACATTTGGTTTTCCAATTATCACTTTCAAGTCTGGAAAAAAAAAGCTAATGACTAAGAAGGATCAAAGAGTTCCCATTTATCTTCATATTTCTGAAAAACAATACTTGGGATTATTTGGTTAAAATGATTAAGATGCTTTATACTGAGATATGGTAGTTCCTATTTTTGATTGCTCATTGACTATATGCTGCATGAACATTAAATATTACATACCATATGTTGTGATTTACATTTTATTCTAGCTACATATCATAAAAATCTGAAAATTAGATTTGATTTTAATGAGACATAAAAACAGATTGTTATTGGACCTGAACAGCAGCATTGCTTGATTTGGATCTTGTGTGCCATAACAGAAATTATATTGCACTAAAATAGCTGGCTAGAATTGCCATCTCGTGTTATTTTAAAGTAAATTACTTTTCTATTCCATCAGATACCTGAATTATGTTGTAGTACATGCTTTGTTAAGGCCTGGTCCCACTGGCCGATGGATGCAAAACATATGCATAAAGGACACAGCGGATGAGCAAAATTTTGGGGGTGGCTTCATCCGTTGTCATCCGCTCCAAAAAGTGGTGAAAATTGCATAAACAGAATGGAAAAGAATGGAAAAGAAAGGACATGGGTAGTATGTAGCGGGGATGTTAAACGGATGTTCATAGGAAGCCTAGCGGATGAAGCGGATGGAAGCGGATGACACCTCCGAAGGGGTTCCGGGGGAGAATTTCAAAGCGGACGCACAGCGGAAGGGGCAGATGCATAGCGATGAAGCGGATGCATCACGGATGCCTATAGGAAACAAAGGGGATGTCGCGCGGATGCATATCAAAATGAAAAGCGTTCACTGCACATGCAGGGAGTATGAATTGCATCAGCTCCGTGGATAATAAAGAATGCAGCACACACGCAGTCAGCATACAGGGGAAAGACGTGCTGCCACATACATCTTGCAGGAACACCATGGTTCGTCAGTCAGGAAGAAGGGAAGCCTGTGCCTACTTGTTCAAGCCCTGGCAAGGTGAAGAAGGCCAGAACCAGCATCCCACCCCTGGCACTGACTCTGAAGTTGCTGCTGCTGCTGTGGTGGACCAGCCCCAAGACCCTCAAAGCCCTGCTGCTGAAGGTCCTGCTGCTGAAGCCCTGAAGGCCCTGCTGCTGAAGCCCCGAAGGCCCTGCTGCTGAAGCCCCGAAGGTCCCTGCTGCTCAAGCCCCTGAAGGCCCTGCTGAAGCCCCTGCCAGAAGGAGGAACAGGCAAGGGAAGCAGAAGGGAGAGAGAAAACAGTACACCGTTTCCGAGGAGCATGAGGATGAGTTGCTGGAATGGCTGAGGGAGAACGAGTACCTCTGGAGAAAGGGCCACAGACTGTATCGGACACCAAGAAGAAGCAGGTAGCTTGGAGAGACAAGGCAGAGAGCCTGGGGTACACTGCAGAGTACTCCTTGGATGGTGGAAGCACATGCACACCTGATATGGCAAGCTACACCTCAAGAAATCTGGGCAGGATGCTGTCAAGCTCACTGACGGGAGATGTACGTCATGGCCATGTGCAGTTTCCTGAAGGTGATATCCGCCACCGAGGAGCAGCCCCTCTGAGACCCTCTCCCTCAGACAGCCCACAGACAGCCAGTCCTCTTCCAGCCAGGAGCCAGCTACCCTGTCCAGGCAGGTGTCTTCAGAGGCCCCCACGGCGAGACCCCCCGACAGCTGCACTCCCATGCAGGCAGACTTGGAGGATCCCGTGGAGGATGACGCCCTGCTGCCACAAATGGAGGAAGAAGCAGCAGCCCAGAGGCCAACTCACCCCACCCCCAGCTCCAGAGGATGCAGGCAGAGAGGCAGACTGGAGGGCCAGGACCACAGTGTGCTGTTGGAGATCAGGGACACAATGAACACCAGCACAGAACTTCTTCTCTCAGCTGGTCCACTTGGACAGAGCATCCTGCAGCCACCACACTTTCATCACCTAGTGAGCCAGACCCTGAGGGACCTGCCCGAGGCCCAGTACCAGGTGATGAAGCAGAAGATCACAGCACTTCTGCACAACCCTCAAGGCCCAGCTGAAGCTGCTCCTACCCAGTCCAGGTCTGCTCCTCCACCCAGGTGATGTCACAGCCCTTCCATGGCTTTCAACAGCCTCTCACCTACCAAGGTTACGACTATCAGGACTTCCCACAGCAGAAGCAGAACTCCCAGTCCAGGCCTAGGTTCATTGGACGCCACAGACACTACTCCTCATCCACTGCAGACCAGACAGCCCCACTACACTCCTCCTTCCCCACCCCACAGCCAAGCCCGTCAACGGACAATCTGTCATCAATATTGGGCCTGACATCTCAAGTCCTTGATGAAGGGCCTCTCAACCTCCCGGGACTGAGTCAGCTCTCAGATAGCTCTGAACACACCATCCCCTGTTGTACCTCGGGACCAAGCACCCCAATGGTGCTCAGACCAGCATTCAAGCCACAGCCACCTCCACAGTCCCTGCCCGCTTAACAGCTGAGAACCATGGACATGACTCAGAGTGACTGAGAATAGTGTCAGAGACTGAGTTGTACTTGTTAAGTTTATCTTTGCTTAAGACACTTTACTTGGTTCATTTTGCTTATTTAATAAAGTCATAAAGTTTACCTAAGAAAGTTAATAAAGGTTATCTTTGCTTAAGACACTTAATACAGTTTACTTGGTTCATTTTGCTTATTTGATAAAGTCATAAAGTTTACCTAAGACAGTTAATAAAGGTTATCTTTGCTTAAGACACTTAGTTTACTTGGTTCATTTTTTTTACTTAATAAAGTGTTGGTGAAAATTTTGAAAAAATGGTTAAGCCTTTGCATGCTTGTGGATAGATAAGAATAGTTGTGGGATAGATAAACCTCTAGTGCAAGCATAGTGGGACTGTATGGTCCACTATCCCAGCTGCCACACATATGGACCTTTATTATCAATAACAATTTATTCATTGATCAACACATTTTAAAATAAACAAAGCTCTTTATTAATGCCTATTCATTGTAGGACCACTCAACATACAGGACACAATCTCATCAGTGTGATGAGACAGCTTCAAGGAAGCATCCATTAATCATCTATCATCCTGTCTTGCCACTCCACTGCTCCAGCTGGGAGTTGCACCGTGTCTCAGTAGGTTGCGCTGCTTCTTCCCTTCACGTGAAGCTCTGTTGGGCGCTTGTACATCCACAGTGTCTATCAGGTTACGTCCTTGCCTCCATGTCCCCATTCCCTTGTTGACAGTCGACAAGTCTGTTCTGCAACACTGGGTAGTGGGTGCGTATGAGATTGTGCAGGATGCAGCAAGCTTCATGATGCTCCTCACAGTCTCTAGGTCATGCTGCATGGTGGTGAGAAGTATCTGGAACCTGTTTGGCCAGGATGCCAAAGGCGTTCTCCACCACCAGTCTTGCCCTGGACAGCCTGTAGTTGAAGATCCTCTCTTCACGGGTGAGGTATCTGGAACTGTAGGGCTTCATGAGGTAGGTTCTGAGGAAAGATGCGTCATCACCAATGAGAAGTAGGGCACATCTTGTGTGTCATTGGGTAGGGGGTCTGGACCTGGAAAACCCATGATGAGGTTGCGTTCCAGCCCATCCTTGAGGTCACTTGCATTGTATACCTGGCCATCTGAAGCTGACCCGTTGCCTGAAGCATCGATGTAGATAAACTTGTAGTCAGCATCAACCATGGCAAAGAGGATGACACTGAAGAAGCCTTGTAGTTGTAATAAGTGGACCCTGAGTTGGCTGGAGCTTTGCAGGCCACGTGCTTCCCATCTATGGCTCCACAGTGTGGGGAAAGTTCCACCTCTGATACCACTCTTCTGCAGTTTTCTCCAGCCTGGTTCAGTGGTGCGGCACCTGAGGAGCTCCTCCAGGTATTCTTCAGTGATGGCCTGTACCACTTCTTGACCACTTTGCTGATGCTGTTGTTTGGCACTCTCCATGCATACTGCATGTTTCTGTATGTGTTCCAGAGGCCAGGTTGCCGCAGAGTCAGTGCCACCTTCAGTCCAGGGTCCCAGGTTGGATGGAAGTTGGTGCTAGGCTTGGTCAATCTGGGTCTCAGACGCTCTACAAGGTCATCAAACATGGCTGGTGGCATCCTCATGAAGTGATGGAATGCACGAGGGTCTTCATTCCTCATCTCCACCATCAACTGGTCATACAGTCCAAAACTCCATTCTTCTCACGATCCATCCTCAGACCCACACAGCTCTTGGACCTCTCCTTCTTCTCCTTCTGTATAAAACTTGAAACAGTTTTATACTGTTTCAACAAAAACAACAGGTTTTGGTTCTGGTGATGAATGAGCGCAGCCTGTCATACGGACTGTGTCATCATCCATGGTGGAGAATAAATTGATGATGTTAAGACCAAGACCAAGGGTGAAGAGGCTGTACACCACGGCTGCTGGACTCATACTGAGATCCAGATGATTTTCTCCCCCTTTTTATAGGAAATATCGGTTGCCCGTTAGGTGTCCTTCTACATACTCTAGACATACTCCAGACATCCTAAATATACGAGATACATCCCAGATTACAAACATTTTGTCCGTTTTGAATACTTTATATACAAGATGCATACGCTTACATCCTTTCTATTTCCGTGCTACTAACGCTGTATAGACGTTCCGTGTACCTTTTGTTTCTCCCTCTTTCGTTTTCAGCTGCAGCGGATGTGAGTTGAGGGGATTGGCCAGAGGATGCAGAGAGGATACAGCAGACATTTAACGGATGATAACGGACATAGAATGTTTGTTGCCCATAAATGTCGCAGATGTACATCATACGCGGCGGAAAGTTCATCCGTTCACAAAGTTTTATGCAGCTCAAAACTTCTTGAGCGGATGAAATCTCAATGGACAGATGCTCAACGGATAGAGCGTATGAAACACGTATGCAGTGAGTACACAACGGATGCATAGCATTTTCCAGCAGATGGCAAGCTTTTTTTAACGTTTTACATCCTCTTTGCATCCGTAAGTACAGTGGGACCGGGCCTTAATTATGGCTAATAAGGACACTGAAATGGTGACTTAGGCTTCTCCATTAACATGTAGTTTTTGCCTAATCACCCTAATTGGGACCAGAATTTCCATTGCTAAGTGAAATGTTTGTTAAGATGAAATATCATATGACTGCACTACTTAGTGATACAATTCTGGAAGTCCCAGTCATGGTCATTAGACAAGGACTGCTATTGTTAGGTGTGGACCTCAAATTTCTCCTGCCCTGCTGTGCTTGCCTCTGGTTTAATTTCTCCCCCATTTGTTTCCATTTGGCCACTCTGCACTGCTAACATCTTTTTTTCTTCTTCCGATAAGGTGTGCCTAGCCAAGGCAGTTGCTGAGCCTTTGTAAGGCATTTGTACAGCCTCCCTATGGCCATGTGGGTCCTTGGAGAGGCCTTGCCCTTGCATGGTATAATGGAGGCCTATACATAGGTCTCACACAACTTTGCACAGGACCAGCTGCTGCCATACACAGGTATGCTTCATCAGCAGTGAGAGGAAGAAGATGCTAATGGTCAGTTGGGCCAGCAATGCAGTATGCAAGAGAGCCAAAAAAGGGTACTGGTGGGGGGGAGGGGGGGAAGGTAGGTGAATTGAAGCTCAAGTTGCAATTATAAATATGGCAGGTTGCCAAATGTCTGAAATTTGATCACAGCATAATAAGGATTGGCCATAACTAGCAATCATTCAGTAGTACTTTTTCTGATGTGCTAAGAATAGATAAAGAATATAATTGTCTAGCTCTTGCAAACATTTAGGTAGGTTGAAGATGGTTTGAATCAGAGGTGGTATTCAGCAGGTTCTGACCAGTTCTGGACAACTGGTAGTGGAAATTTTGAATAGTTCGGAGAACTGGCAAATGGCTCTGACTGGATATTTTACAGTATCCTTCCCCTGCCACACCCACCAAGCCATGTCCACACAACCGGTCGTAGAAAATTTTGAATCCCACTACTGGTTTGAATGTAGGAAAATGTAAGAATCTAAGAATCTAGGAAAATCTCCTTTCAGTAGCGTCAGATTATAGCCTAAGTTGGTAATAGCATATTTACTTGGGTTATAGCATATTTACTTGATGCCAACTTCTGAAATAGCATTATTTGAATTGATACAATGACTTAAATAATTGTTGTGGTTTGCTGGCAGCAGGTGCGGACAGCTGAGGTCTCAGAGAGCAAGGACTCAGATGAGGGGTCTCATGTGATATAGGGATGGGACCAGGACCATCAGGGAGTGGAGTGCTACCTTCAGAGATTGTGAAAACTGGCAGCAGTGATGCAGAGGACCCCAAGGAGCCTGTGCCTAGTGCCCGTGCATGCAGGGCTGCTTGTAGGAAAGAGCAGCTGCAGCAGCACGGGCAACTCAGGAGTAAGGCTGCAAGGTAATGGCCCCTCTCTTAAGAGATAAAAGCCAGCCTGAGAGACGGGTATTCTTTGCAGGAAGCAAAGAAGTTCTTGCACTTCAAGCCTTGTGGAAATTCGGACTATCTTGGTTTATGTTTGAAGACTTTTTGTTTGGAATATTTCTTGGCAACTTAATCTCATGCTTTTAGCAGCCTTGACCAACCTTCCGTCTTTCTTATCAGAGACAATTAGTTTTAATAGCCTTTTAACCATGAATTAACAGAATTTGCAAAGAAGCATTAAAAGGTTTTGCTTTTATCTCTGTTTGGTGTTTGTTTAAGTGGAACAAGGTTTGGGTCAGAACAGTAATATAGTTTTGATAAGCTGGGGGGAGGGCATTAGGAAAAATGCTGTTCCGATTTTGAAATAATAGCTTGTTTTAAAAGGGGACCAAATTCTAGCATCTATCCGGTGGCTCTGGCAGCTGCCAAAACTGTTGGGTGAAGATACTTTTCCCAGACTACAGATCATTCCAGGATTATTTTTTCTTGAAAGAAAATGATCAGAAGTACTTCAATGTAAAAGCATATGCTTCAATGGAGACCTTAAAATACTGTAAGATACATTTCAAGATATTTAATTTAATTCATATCTTTTAAAGTCAAAGTAGGGAGATTATGCATGTTTCCTCAACAGTCTCACTGTGTTAAATAAGGCTTACTCACTAATAAGTAAGTATAAGATTGCAGCTTAAATCAGACATTTGCTTTCAGGTCAGCTTATGTTTGTAAAATCCTTTACTGGCTATTCTATCCTGTATTAATGGATTCATACATAGCACCAGTAGCGTGTCAGAAACATAAAAGATTTGGAAATATTACTTGCAAAAATAGATTTGTATTCCATGGCTTGTGAAGTTTACAAATTTCAAAATGCTTTTTAGCTATTATGATCACTCTGAAGTATTATGGTGATAATATATTTAGTCAAGCATTGTTGCTCTTTTTGTTTTAGAAATCAAGATACTTTAAAGTACCTATCCACTATTTCTTGAAATAATTTCTGTTTAATTCAATAGAATGTAGTTCAGGATCACTACTTACAAGGGGTTATACTCTTAAGATTCTGAAATTTAGAGCTAAAGGATAGAGACCTGTAGCCTATAAATAATCACATACATTTGAATTCAATTATCATTGTGAATAAAGTTTTGTATATAAATAAATCTGCTAGTTACCTATGATATTTTTACTTTGTCATATAATTATTTCATGTATATCTTTTCACAGATGTATAAAAGATATTTGCAAGAAATTTGCCACAAAGTGTTTTAATATGCTAAAAGGATATATATTTCTACACTAAGTACCATAATAGATATAAAACATATTTGTATTCACAGTAGCAAATATCAAATATCAACTTGTTACTATACAAACAGTTGATATTATTGAAGTAAGATATCTTTTAGAATAGAATAGAATAGAATAGAATAGAATAGAATTCTTTATTGGTCAGGTGAGATTAGACACACAAGCAATTTTTCTTGGTGCATCATATTAAAAGAATCAGGAATCAGAGGAGGTATTCAGCAGGTTCTGACCAGTTCTGGAGAACTGGTAGCAGAAATTTTGGGTGGTTCGGAGAACCAGTAAATACTACCTCTGACTGGCCCCGCCCACATCTATTCTCTGCCTCCCCACATCAGTTCCAGCTGCTAGGCTGGGTCTTCTTTGGTTTCCCTGTGCAGGAGAACGGAGCAGGAAAGCAAGTTAGCGGGGTGGGGAGGGAATTGGATTTTGCAGTAACTTTCCTCTTGAAGAGGGGTGGGAATGGAGATTTTGCAGTATCCTTTCCCTTGGTGGCCACGCCCACCAAGCCACACCCACCAAGCCACATCACGCCCTCCAAGCCATGCCCACAGAACCAGTAGTAAAAAAAAGTTGAAGTCCACCACTGATCAGGATCCTAAAAATTACTTCAGATAGCAATATAAAATAGGCTTTTCATATCCCAATAGAATTTTACATATTTTTCCTATAATTTGGCAAGTTTTGAAAATATACTTGCTTTCATTTACCAGGACAACATAAAATAATCAGAGTTAATGCTATATTATATTTTGTTTTAATCTTAACCTTCTGCATTGTTTTATTTTTTTGTTTTTATTGTTGTTGTTTTTTGTACACTGCCCAGACACCACTGAAGTGTGACAGCTGCAGCAAATTTAAGAAAGGAAGGAAGCAAGCAAGCAAACAAAAAAGATTCAAGAAATATAAGCCTTCATGGATATATATAGAGAGAGCTAATTTCTTTGGAGTCTAGTTACAGTTTAGGAACTATAGTAACTCCTCACCAAAAAATATGTATTAATTTTTTAAGGCGTACAGAATATAAGCAAAGGGATCCATGAAGGTAAAAAGGATAAAAAACAAAAATAGGAAAAAAGGGAAACAAATATATAATTAGATACATTTTGTAAAACACTAAAATATGCCAAAGAAGAAAATATTAGTTTTTTGATTGAAAAAAATACTGTCTTTACCAGATGGATAAATTATACTTTTCCAAACACCAACCCTTAACATGTAAAATAATATCACATTTCCAATTTCTCAATGTTATTTTTTTAGCTTATCCAACCTTATAATGCACAGTAAACCATGTTTTTCACACAGAGATTCCAGAGCTTTGGAATATAATTCAACATTACATGAAGATTTCTTACCTTTAAAGATTTATCCATACATTTATTAATGTACATCAAAATATTATTTCAGAAATTCAAAGGTCCATTTTAAATTGTAACTTCTTCCACAAAGGAAAAAAATCAATGTCCATCCTTTCAAATACATTTTTGAAAAGTTTAAAACATTTTTTGCAATTTTTGATGAATCAGCTTTATTGTCATCAATACCATTTTAATGTTTTTAAGACATAAGACATTGTTAGTACATTATCGGAGATTCCAATTCTTTGGTCTATGTTTAATATATTCTTGACAGAAATTTATGAAAGCTTCAGTGTTAATAAACCCATAACTATAGACCTTATAGCTTTTTCACGTTTAATTAAATCAATGCATATTCAGAAATAATGTATCTTTTGCATGGTTTCTGATGGATACCCATCCAACACAAACCTTTTTAAACTGTAGTTGCCAAAAATATGAAGTAGATCTCAAGGTATATTAGAATTTTGATAGATCAATGGCTGTAATAAAATAATGTTCCTGCTGCTATGGTTTCAATTCAATATTAGAATTGAAAAGAGTAATTTGAATTAGCATTCCAGTAATAGCATTATGCTATGTTGTGTTTATGAGAAGTAAAGTCACATTGTGTTCAAAGAGAGTTTTGGCCAATTATGGTATTTATGGTTACATTAACTAAAGGAAATATTTCTCAGTTCCCCCCAAAATATGCAACTCTAGTTATTTAAATAGTTATTAAGAACATTAGGCAAATTGATGGAAGATTATTATTATTAATTAGAATAATGACATTGATCATGTTTATTCTGAGGCAATCTCAAGCAACTAATATCGCCAAAAAAGGTATAGCTTTAATATTCAATTTGTGAGCCAGTTATTTCCAGCAGAACTCTGGATTAACTCAGATGAACAAAACCGTTATTAATATGTTTTTAATCAAAAGGACCTTGCTTTCTGGCCCAGAGTAAAAAAAACAAAACATAGTAACCTTGACCTATGAAGCTATGAGAGTGGGTGATTTTTTTAAAAAAAAAATATTGAATACAATATCCAAAATTTAGAACAATTCCAATTTAGAAACATAAACCAGAAATAGAAACAAAAGAACAACAACAACAAAAAGAATGGGAAAAATAATGATTATCCTTGTGAGTACAAATTTGTTTCTTTTCCAAATCCTGTGGTTTCTTTTCTTTGACATGCTAATATTCAGAACCTGGGAATTTTTGTCAACTTTGTTGACTTTTTGTCAACTATATTATTTTCTCCTTTATTGACATTCTAAGGTTGATCCAGAATCAAGATGACCTTGCTGTATATTTATTGATTTATACTCTTTTTCAATACATAATTGCATTTTTTTTAATTTGGAGATTTGTAAAATATGGATTTACATGATGAGGCAAGTGGTACAACGGAGTGTGAGATATCACACTGAAGCAGCTACAAACAGAATACCTTATAAGATATTTCTAGTTTAATGTATGCTAATGTAATGATATTAAGTTGTCACAGCTAGTTTGAAACAAGAATGTAGGTGGTTGTAAAATAATTCACATTACCAATATATGCAGTATAATAATATCTATAGCATTACATTATTATTCAGAGATAATTTTCATGCTTTCATTTATTTAGAATTTTGTGCTAATTTTAGCATCTATATTGTACATAATAATATAAGTATCTGTATTCTACAGGGAAGATTTTGCTGGAAATGATATTTTGGAGCCCTCAAATAGTATTTTTAAAAGGTTGGTTAGCATCCTTTCTCTGTTCGAAAATTTTGCTCTCTTTGCTTTCTATACTGAGACTTTTCAAAAGAGGTAAAGATCTTCCATCAAATAGGAATCTTCACAACCAACCTCTTCAGCATAAACTTTCAAAAGTCAGACTCACAAAGTTGGAAGTGGCCATTTACTTCCTCATTCAAAATAAAGCATCCCCAGCAGATGGCTGGCTAGCCTCTCCTTGATCATATCCAATGAAAGAGACCCACCATTTATCTGGATATTTGGAACTACTATTGATCTGTCTTGGGAAGTTTTTTTTAAAAAAAATCAGTTAGATTCTTCCTTCTTCTAATTTATACCCAGTATTCCAGTGCTGTATATTGTATGGGTCAATTTGGGTCCGACAGTATTAGGCAAGATGTCAGGTCCAAAGGAGAAGGAGGAAAAGGGGTGGAGCTTCCATTTATTTTCACCATCACAAAGTTCTACCAGAAGCCCTTCATGACTTGGTATTCTTGTCAGCATGATTTTTCAAGAGGATGCCTCATCTGGGATTGTTTTTAGTCAGTACCCAGTGTGAAAGAGATGGGACCTCTGCAAACTGCATGAATTATTGGCAAGTAAAGGTAAAAAAGAAGAAAAAAATAAATGATATAGCCATTTTCCACTCCTGTAACACTGAGGCATGTGGCTAATAAATCAGTCCATCGATCCCCTGTTTTGTGAGAAAAGGCCTATCTGATATGACAGAAATAAAATAAAGTTTTATTAAAAATTAAATAACCTGTGTTCAATTTGGACATTTTTATCAGAAACATTACCTTACCAGATTCTTCAGTGCCTTCACAACAATAATAGAGTTTGTAACATACTGCCTTCACTGGAAAAAATCTTTAAAATTCAGGGAGATATTGAGATATATCTGCCTTGAAAGTAGCTCATGTTGATCTGTAGAGCACATTCAAACATCAGCAGCTAACAACAGGAAATGTTTTATGATATTTTGAATTATGTCCTCAAATATTTGATCACAATTTTTATTCATAAAATGTTTTATAAAATTTGCCAAATTGCAACTCCATGGGAGTCATGGGTCCCAGATTTTTTAATGCATTTTTAGCCTATTTTGTTGAAAAGGTTTTGTCTTATCTCTGTTTTGCCCAATTAAAGGTTAAACTCATGAGACTTTTTGTAGAATATAGATAGGAGAAATGAAAATGCAGAGATTCCAAGTTGCACAAAAAGATAAAATTATGTGGCTTTCAGAGTCTGTAAAGACTGCAGAAAATACATTTGGTTAGAAACACATCCATAGCCAAAATAAAGTTAACTGAACGTAACATTTTTAGTTAAATGTATACAAGTTTCCCAGGATTACTTGATATGTGCCATCCCTTTCTCTTTTCCATAGACCTTTTGTAATTTCTGGTAGAATGTAATCTTTTCCCAGATGTTTCAGAACACTATTCCTTACTCACATAGCCTGGTTTTCCTTCTTGTTTCTCTTGGAGGCCTGCCTGCATTTTTTAAACAAACAAAAATCCTTCCACTTGGAGAGGTTGTAGGGAATATCTTTTCTTATGTATGTGCTGAAATAAACATTCCTATGTAAAAAGAGCTTGCTTGAAACAATTTGCTGACTGGGAAGCTGTTATTATTCTTCTGAATATTGGTTATTATTATTAAAACAGTCCCACCTGCTTCTTCCTTCCAGATCCCAATGGAAGATAATTCCAGAATTCCAGCTTTCCCTTGTTCACCTCTTACATGTGCCCCTTTTTGTCTTCAGAACTACACTAAGCTATTTTGTGACATTAATAATGAGGAAAAACAGAAATTTATCAATGCATTAAATATTTTGTGATTTTCGCAAAAGAAACAGCTTAGATTTCTAAAATAACCCAATAAAATGTCATGGGAATAAAACACATTTAAAACTGTTAAGTTAAAATAAATTCAAGAAATAATTAAAAAAAAAAGTAAGCCAAAAAGTAGCTATATATTTGCATATCAGTAATAGTTATTACTCGTAAAAATAAGAACAAACATGTTAGGAAAAGCAAAAGGAATCCTGTGTATAGATTTAATTGTATTGGTCTGGGTAAGAAAAAAGTTTTATGCTTATATTACAAATATATGCAAATCTGTTAATAATATTCTTTTCAGCTATGACCCTGGGTATCAGCATCTCAATGGAAGAAGTGGTCCCAAAAGTCTAAATTGAAGCTGACCTGATGGATCAAATCCTACAGGGAGTTGAAATTTCCATTTCACTGGCTTAGCATCCTACCTCATTTATGATCAACCTTCTGTAACTAAGAGACAGTTGTCGCTTAATAACTTTACTTTAGTGAGGATAACTGAGACGATGAAAATTGTGTTATAACGTGTACTTACAACACAGCTGCTAATAGGCTTTAATGATTCTTGATTATGTTTCAATAAAAGGCAACCAAATCTATTACTTAGACCAAAGATCTTACAGATCAAACAACCTTTTCTACTGCTTCTGTATAGATTGCAGCTGCCACCTAGCTCTTATGTCTGTACAACTATCGCTAAAAAGGTTATTATAAAATAAATACCTTAACTGATAGAAAAACAGCTCTGCCTATTTAAATCAGCTGAACATTTCAACAATTCAACTGATAACTGTACATAAAGAACTCTTTAAAATATTGCAGTGAAAATTGATATACAAGATATTTGCTTATTATTGATAAGGATGCAAAAATGGTTTCATATTGCAGCTTTTGAATGAAAAATATAATATTCTAATTTAGCAAAAAGAATCAAATATATATAATTTTTATATGACTTACTTGTAAGAAAGAGCATTATTGATAATACACATCATAGATATGTGTGTGTGTGTGTTTGTGTGTCTCCACTCACGATGTATATTATATTCATATGTCTCAAAAGCATTCTACTTGCTAAGTTTTATTTAATTCTGTAAACTGCAAATTAATGGCAATAAAACATCCCAGACTGTCTGATAATCTCTGACAACTGGAGAAAACTGCACGTACTAAACCCTGACCCACCACATCTTTTATCTGCATGTGTACTCTCCACAGGCCAAGCAAATAAAGGCCAACTGATAATTTACACATGAATGAACTTTCTTTACAGACTAGGCACCAGAGACATTTCTTTTCTCTGTTACTGAAAGAAAAGCAGCCAAGTCTAAGCTTGTCTCACCAGAAATCATACAAGTGAAACATTGATATGTTCGAAAAAGGCAGCGAGAGTGTTCTGAACGCCTGATAAAAATGGCAGCCACAAAGGAGAATATTTACCTCAAAATAGGACTGAGGGTAACAATAGGTCTTTATCTTATTCCAAATAGATAATATCTTACAAACCAAAATGAAGATACAGTCCTATCAGAAGATTATACAAGATACCTAAATGGGTATCTTTAAAAATATGTAAATTATGCAATCTTTGATAACTAACAATTCAGGGATTACAGTTATCTTACAAATCAAAATGAAGATACAGTTCTGTCAGATTATACAAGATACCTGAATGGATATCTTTAAAGAATATGTAAACTATACAACCCTTGATAACTAACAATTATTATAAGCACTTCCAATTTATCTGGGAAGTGATTACTTTGAACTGGTTAATATACTGGTTAAGGTATCAAAGTAGAAACTAGAAGACACTAAATTCTAGTCCCGCCTTTGGCACAAAGCCAGCTGGGTGACCTTAGGCCAGTCACTTTCTCTCAGCCCTAGAAAGGAGGCAATAGGAAACCACTTCTGAAAAACCTTGTAAAGAAAATGGAGGATTTCTTCAGGGGGTCTCCAGAATAAAATAAAAATTCAAAAAAAGCATGGTTTAGTCTTTTTTAATTGGTTATTTGGAATATTAGTTTATCATTAAAAGTTCACAGTTAAATAGCTATTGTTATTAAAATGAAACAAGAAAACTAAGAAGAAAAATATATTATGTATGCATGCATTTATGAATGAACGTTGCTTGTAGATGTTTGCAGAGATGTTTGTAGAGATGATTGTAGAGGCAAGTAATAAGAGAATGTGCTACTTCTTAAAATTGAATGGACATATTAAAAATAACTTGCTGTCTATAATGGGTATTTTACAACCTGTAAAGTTCAAAAAATATGCCAAATGTAATAAATACTGTATAAACTGAATTAAGTTGCTTTACTTTAGAAATCAATGGTCAGCGATCTCGCAGGTGTCCAAAACAGAGACACCATCAACAAAGATAAGCAAGCCAAGGACCTGCACCTTGGAGACACAGCTGACTGTGCAAAGTGTGTTCGATGATCTGAAAAGTGGATCCTGGGACAAGAATAAAGAAAGGAGGAGGAGGAGGAGGAGGAGGAGAAGAAGAAGCTTTACTGTTAGTTTTTTGATCCTAATCCTAGCCCTTTGTAACATAAACCACAGTACACCACTTAAAAATCAGCAGCTTTAATGATGAGGAATTACATCTAGATCAGGGGTTTCAAACTCACATCATCATGGGGTATCACGTGATGTTATCGGGACTTTTTTCCCTTATGCTAAACCGGGCGTGAGTGTGGCCAGGAGTTTGACAGCTCTGATCTAGATGACAAATGTAAAACTATTCTTTCCTATTATGAAATTATTCTGGAATTGAACTGCTGATAAGATTTTATACTTTCCTATGTTATGATCAATATTTCAGATAGTAATGTAGTAAAATGCATATATGACATATATTGTAAGAAAAAGAATGTGCATTAATTTCATACAGACTATTTTGTTTAAATTTAAATTGATACAGGAATGGATCACAATGGACTTATTAGTGAATATTCATGAAACTGACACAAATCAGAGACAGATTGCTGGGTAGATTCTAGTCGAATACTCTGGAATAAAGTGGTTAAGGCACCAGAGAAAAAACTGAAATCTGTGAGTTCTACTCAAGTCTTAGGCATAAAGCCAGCTGAATGGGCAGACCCACCCAGTCACTCTCTTTCAGTACTAGGGAAGAGACAATAGCAAGTTACTTTTGAAAAACCCTGTCAAGAAAAAAGCAGGAGTTAACATTGAATCAAAGAAAATTATTGATGTACATTTTTAGTAAGTATTGATGTACATTTTAGTAAGTTCTGAGCTAATTTGTATTGACACTATTAATGATTTATGTATGAGATTCCCAGACTGTTGAATTTTTCATCTCTGTTTCCAGATTGATCCAAAGTACATTGGCAGTCAACCCTTTGATTAATGCCACTGTCCACTTATAGTTGAATTGTTGGTACAATGGTACCAAAGGCATTACTTATGAGCTGAAATTCATATTTTGAAGCATGTATATGATTAGGGCACCTAAATTGGATCAAATGTTACATGAAACTTTTTTTCCTTTATAAACAACTGATCTTCCAATTCTAAAACTGTTTCTAAAGTTTGCATTAAAAAAACAATGAGTGATTTAATCCATTAAAATAGGAGAGTACAGGGACCTAACCCGCTTTCCCACCTTTTCAAAATCTAGAGAAAGCAAGCTTCATAATGGGTTCTGAAAATAATTTGACTCTTCATCAAGCTCAATGGAAATCTACATTTATATATTTTGCATCATAAAAATACATTTCTTTAAGTTTCAGTAGATTTTTAACCATTCTAAGAATTTTTCTGCTGTCTGAAAAGGATTTCAGTTGAAAAAATTGACTTGGGAAATAAAAACTGAACTTAGATAGGATAACATGTTTCTGATAACTATAGATTACTGGATGTCATATTAGAAATATTTTCAAAGCCTAAGATTTTTTTTAAAAAAATAAAAGTACTGAATTAAACTGTAACCTCCACCAGATATATTTAGAAAGGGAAAAGCCCTCGGAGTTTCTATTAAAGTCTCAACATAATATCTGAACTAAGACTTTGAGTAATTAATCAGAAATTAAGCCATAGAGATAAACTTAAAGATGCTATTATTGCTTTTGGGTATCATAGATCAATGCTATTCTTCCACAATAAGCCCATTATATGGTGGAACACATTAAATGTTATTCCCTATAATAAAATACTTTTAAAGATTTATATTAATAATATATGAACTTTTTATTGTATTGGTCTTACTACTGCTATTCTTGAATTATTGTATCAACCTTTGATAGGTTTATGATTGTTTATTTTATGTTTCTGATTCTATTTATTATAAATATTGAGGCTGTAAGAGCAAAGGAATGTATCTTACACTAAATTATACCAGTATAATTTACCTCCATATTAAGTTTTGATTGAGAATGATTCTTCAGACTTTTTTCAGTCTTATATGGAAATTGACAAGTATTGAATCAGGAATCCTATGTATGCAATTGAGTCCTCTCCTTCTCATATGGTACAATTTCTGAAAATATTTGTTGCATACTGCTTGATTTCTATGTTTTAGGAATCAATTCAATTGTGCCCACCAACTAGCTAATAACCGATAAGAAACACATTTTTACTGTAGGATATAGATCGTCTGACAGTATGTTACAGCCCTCTACTAGCAACAATGGTTATATGTATAAGTTCATATTTTTTTTGTGTGTGAGAGAGATTATTGTCTGCAAACACATTGTTTTGGGACAGGGTTGTCAAACTTGTGGCCCGTAAGCCGGATGGATCACACACTGACCATGCTCATGCCCGGTTTAGCAAAGGGGGAAAACATCACGATACATCACATGACAATGCCGTGAGTAGATGAGTTTGTCGCCGTGATTAGGTGACACTCCTGTTTTAAGACAAAGCAATGGGGCAACTGTTTTATTTGTTATTTATTTATTTAACTTTATTTTTATCCCATTTGGAGAAAGAAGTTTTAGGCATGTTTACTGGCTTGACTTATTTATTTATAAAGATAATACACAGGTGATGCCACATCTATATTATGTGAATTGATATTATATTATGTGAATTATTATATATAGAATTATATATTCTCTACATTCCAAGCAGTAAATCTGATCAATAAAATCTCAAGAGCTGTTTCAGTGGTCTGAGTTTCTCCATGTGTTGCTATTTATCGATGGATGGGTAGGTGGATAAATAAATAATACTGTCATTGAATACAGAGTCACTTGTTGAGATGAGCAGCTATAGAATCAAATCATTCTATAAATAAATATTGTCCCAATGAGTATTTCGGAATCTTAAAAATTCCATACATATATAATGTCAAAGAACTACAGACAGCATTAATACAGTTTCATCTGCTTTCCATTCATCAAAAGATTGCGCAGCCTTGCTCTAAAAAAAACCCTACCATAACTCTAATTTAATTTATTTTTATTCCACTGCCATATATCAATAGGGGGATGGAAGATTATCATTTAAATATTTTTAAGTAGCAAAGTAAACAAAAGTAACAAAGCAAAGGCTGTGTTTTGTAATATACATTCAAAAAGGGGTAAGTCTCAAGAACAATGACAAGCAGTGGCTCCATCCCTTAAATACTTTTATGTGATAACAAAATACACATTACAGTAATTTGATTTTATTGTTGCTTGACTTTTCTTCTGTTAAAATGAGCACCTCCCAAAAATGGTATCTCTGTGAACATCAATTCAATTACTGCCAATTCTATTAATTCAACATCTACAGTATAAAGTTCTAGATGGAATCCAGAATGTATATCACTACACTAAGAAATGAATACTACATTATTTAAAGTCCCTGTAAGAAAACAACTATAAAGACTTTAACTTCCAAAAGGATTGCAGATGACTATGCTAATATCATTCAGGGGTGAATAAGCTTTTGGTCTTCTAGAGATAGAAGGTGATTCTGAGCTTTTAAAAATGTGACTGGATACTTCTGTTTCAGTGATGTAGAGTTATATTATTTATTTGAGGTTTTAAAAAATCTCACCTTTATTATTTTTACAAGTAACTCAAAGAGGCCAACATATCTAATATTCTTTCCTTCTCCCATTTTCTGCACAATAACCCTGTTGAGGTGAGTTGGGCTGAGATTAGAAGAGAAATCATCTAACTAAACTGCTCAGTGCAGAATTGAAGCCACCCATTTGGCTTTCAAGCCTAAAGCAGGATTAGAATGCATAATCTCCTGCTTTCTAACCTTGTGCCTTAAATATTACACTGAATTGGCTATTGTATTATTAATAAAAATACTAACAAATTAGCATATTTCATAATTTGTATAATTGCACTTAAATAGTTCAAAGTTTAAAGTGAAAGTTTAATTATCTTTCTCAATTATCTTCTAGGATGCCCAGTACGAGGCCTTATATATGTTGTGTGACACTTATGCAGGACAAAATAATAACTAAACTGAGTGTTCTTTATGGATTCCACATGTCTAAAAGGTTTTGCTTTTGAAAGTTTTCTTATCCTGTAGAATAAACAAAGTTTATCTTTGTGCTGTCTATTATCTTCAATGGACAGCTAATTATTCAAGCTACATAGAAATACCACTGCTGTTGTGGCATATCTCAAAAATATACAGTATGCAGAAGTTGGTTGGTCAGTAATAGTTCTGCACTGAGCAGTTTGGTTACTTGTTTTCTATTCTAATCCCTTACATTATATAATATGCTTAAACGGATCATATCAGCAAGGCAATTTGATCTTTAATATTATGTGGGGAAATTCTTAACATCCAGAGGCTATTCATGTTTAAAGATGTACTTTGGGTTTTAAAAAAAACATTTACAATAATACAATTTGAATTAATTAATAAACATCTTGCTGCTCTTTTCCTGTTATTGCATTTCTGGTTATTTTTCTTACACTCTATTTTGATTCCATTTAATTCCCTCCTTTATTTGTTCTCCTTGCCATATCCCACTCCCCTGCTGCTTGCTGCCCTCTGCTTCTCTAGATCTTATGTTGTGTCCTACATAGCTCATACTTGGTCTTCCTTCTGTTGCTTTTTCTCTATCTCTTTTCAAATGTCACTTCTTCTTCTACTTCTTCCNCACTTCTTCTTCTACTTCTTCCTCTACCTGTTTCACCCTTTTGTCATATATCTCATTTACCTTCTTCCTCCTGTCATCCTTCCTCATCTGAAAAGATAATGACAGAAAGCA
Source organism: Laticauda laticaudata (assembly GCA_004320025.1). Lineage (NCBI taxonomy): Eukaryota > Metazoa > Chordata > Lepidosauria > Squamata > Elapidae > Laticauda > Laticauda laticaudata. The sequence continues at coordinate 27,115 of BHFT01008963.1, forward strand.
AGTGGCATGTACGACATGCATACATTATTGTATCTGAATTTATCCAAGTATGAAGACATTCTTACCAGTTAATTAGAGATGTGATTTTGGCTATATGTAAACTAAGAGCATGAAAAAAAAGTTCTCACACTTCCTTTCTAAAATGCCAGCCAGAGTTGGCCTGAATCTCATAGTTCATAGCTTTACAGTAAAAATATTAAACTATACTCTTATTTGAACCATTGTTTTAATAATCTCTATTTTACCTTGTGGTGTAATGAGTTGTGTATCTGTATATGTGATAGGAAGGAATCCTATATCCCTATTTAGAATTGGATCAAAGCTGGCTTCATTGTCAAAATCAATCACACCTTGGAATCTCCTTCCTTTCCACTCTTTTTGCTTTCATCTGCATTAGTCTCTGATCCAAAGGCTATTTAAAGGTAGTTTTAAGGGCACACTAACAAACTTCGTTTTTATCTATCATTGAAAAACTGTTCTGGATTAGCTGTCTAGGTTTAAATAATGACAAAGTAAAATTTATTCGTAGACCAGACTACACATTATAATTAAGCTGTGAGACAAGCACTTTAACTCTAATATTAACTTAAGAAAGTCGCTCTGGATCAGAATCCTAATGACTTCAGTCTACTTCCTGGCACAGTTACAGGATCAACCAAACTGCTGGCACCTGCAATTTTAAATGGTCAGTCTGAGAAATCAGTGAATTATTTTTCAAAATATAATTGAATGAGGGATTGAATATGGGCAGGTCCATTGAAGGAGACAGAACTCCTTTATCTGGGAGCTCAGCATAAATCAGGTCCTGCTGCCTTATCTCAGAATAAAAGACTTAAGGTAAACAAACTGTTTGATCTTATGAGTTTTGGAAAAATAAACAAACACCCCCCCCCCAAAAAAAGCAAAATAGGATTACCTGCATTACTGAATTTAGTAGTAAGTTAGTAGTTTGTACACAAGGTTAAAAGAAAAATAGAAAAGTGGGCTATTCTGTACTTGTTCAAGCAATATCTGCGTTCATAGTCACACTATGGGATGAAACTAACATTTTGCTAGCTTTCCGTAGCAGATTTGACATCCCATTAGCACTGAATGTTGTATTTTACTGTTAAATTATGACAATTCTTCTTCAGCTTTAATAACCTAGAAAGGAAGAAAAAGCACAAAAATAAAGCTTTTACCTTTCTATTTTGTTTTTTTTTTAATTGTTCACTCATAAATAAATTACTATGATTCATAATTACATAATCATATTTTATTTCAATCAATTATCTACTTAAGGGGGTTTAACTAATCAGGATAGTACAATGGTGTTTCCATGACAAGAAAATATCATGGCTGTTGAAATAATCTAAAGACTTTTTCTCTGATATGTTGGTGGTTTTAAGTTATCCAATAGTTGACACTAGCCGTTTTAATACTTTTAAAGCACCCCAAGACCAAATTATTAGGAACAATTTATTATATTTAATTCACTTTAGAAAGAAATCTCTATAATATGCATTAAATAAATTAAAATTCACTTATTATGTAAATGTATCTTTTTATCTTTGTTCTTGCTTTTGAGTAAAGAAATGTTTTGGGGTTTTTTTTTTGTTTCACAGAAAAAATGCTATGTGTGAACTAAAGTCTCAGGTGAAAAGCTCATATAGTTCCCTTGTGCCTCTGCTGAGTCAACCAGATGTCTCTTGTAACTTATTTTGATGGATATTTAAGTGAAAAATTCTATTTTTACCTTCTCATAATCTTGAAAATTATGTTTGTAAACACCAATATTTTATTATTTCTCTCCAACTTGACTATATTGCTGATGAGTATTACTCTCTATTTCAATTTAATAATCATTCTTCAGTTGTAATATCACTGGTTTATCCTGCCTTTTGTCTGTGAAATGTATAATGTACAGCAAAACTAAGAAAAACAAAAGCAAAACTGAATGAGAAAAAGATCATAATGTAACTGGATAGATACATGCTGTAATTTAAACATTGAGATATCCAATTTTGGAATAATCATATTAAGAGATCCTTTGAATGTGATTACAATGACAACATTACACGAGGGATAAAAAAAGTATTTGGGGTATCACCACTCAATCAGACTAAAAAGGTATTCTTCACCCCACACAGAAACTTCCTTAGAGATTGGTGAGCTATGGTCATAATTATTGCCTCAAATATATTTCCAGCACGACAACACTATTTTATAAGATGTACTGGAGCTGAAAAAGGCAGCAGGGTCAACTGTAGTTGGCAGCTGTCCTAGGGGAAAAAATAATACAACAAGCAGAAGTCATGCATGACTATGAGTAACAATAACACCACAAGACTGTTGTTGAAGATGAAATATATGATTGCATGGTTTGGACAGAATGATCCTGATGGAGAGAGGTGGCAGTTAGAGAATATTTCTCATTTTAGTAAGAATTAAAAGATGCAGTAAGGAACAGGTCCATGATCATATGTTCTAAATATATAAGTTGGAAATTAATAAACTCATGTTTCAGTAATTTGCATCATTCCAGCTTGTAGCATATGCTTGCTTTTCAGTCTTTTGGGGTCTGTTCTGCTTGTATTAATAGTTAGAATCGCTCAAGTACAAATTCAAATATCTACACCTCATCCTACTTCTAAGCAGACTAGCCATTAAGAAACTTCAAAATAGGAAAATCACCATACATTGTGGAAAAGTACTAAATATGTACTAAATTGTGCTTTTTGTAAGGTAAAAATGTGTCTTGCAGTAAAAACTACTGGAGACCCAATTTAAATTAATTTAAAGTATAAAATACTTGCATTCAGTTTGATTTAGATGCAGTGGTGGGATTCAAATTTTTTTACTACCGGTTCTGTGGGCATGGATTAGTGGGCATGATGTGGCTTGATGGGCATGGCAGGGGAAAGATACTGTAAAATCTCCATTTCCACTCATGGGGAAAGTTACTGCAAAATCCCATTAACCTGCTCCCCATCCCACTAACCTGCTGTCCAGCTCCATTCTCCTATAAAGGGCAACAAAAGAAGACCAGCCGATCAACTGGGACTCAGGAGGCAGAGAATAGATGTGGGCGGGGCCGGTCAGAGGTGGTATATGCTGGTTCTCCAAACTACTCAAAATTTCCTCTACCAGTTCTCCAGAACTGGTCAGAACCTGCTGAATACCACCTCTGATTTAGATGTTGACTGAAAACAAATTATTGGGAAGAATATTAGAATCCCCTTGTTAACAGGCTTTCTTATGATATCAAATTACGCTTTTCCTATGTGTTGGCATTTATGTGAACAAAATGCTAAATAATCAAATACCTGTAAATATATGATCTGAGGTAGAACATTTTATATTTCACAGGTATATAAAGTTATATAGATATATAACTTTACAGGTCTTGAACAATTGAAGCTTTTAAAAACAGTTTTTAAAATGACTGTTCAAGAAAAGATTCATCTCACTCAGAGGTGGATTTGGGGACAGGGAACATACAACAGTTTCTTTAAAGGCTTTCCTGTTCGGCATAAAATATTTAAATAATATTTACCCATGACAGTTTGAGCATTTTAAGAGACAAAAAAGTAGATCATTGTATTTGAAACAGAGAACAAAACATAATAAGATGAAGCCACTGATGTTAACTGTTTTTACATCAAAGTCCTCAAGTAGTCCAATGAGCTTTCATTTATTTATGCATCACTATATGATACAGAAATTTGCCATAGCATTACAAAACAGATAGTCTTGATACAAAGGTTCTCCAGGAATTAACAGACAAACTGGGTCTTCTTATTTCTTATTTATGTCTTGTCTAGGAATAGAAAATAAATTGTCATAGATGAGGAAAAACTCATTAAGCGTGTCTTCAAAAGTTAGAAAAAGTGAGGAATACACTATTGAGAGTCCATTCATGTTTGAAGCAAGATTACACTAATCCCTGATCATGAAAATAATAAAAACATTCTCCAATATTTCTTAAATATTCTGTGTATGTTTTCACTGTAATGTCAACATTAAAATAACACTGATATAGAGGGGAACAGAAGTGAGTTTATAAAATAGATTTTAAAATTGAAAGTGCGAAATGAAGTTAAAACAGTTAATACCAATAATGGGAAATAATGAATACATCTGCATTAAGAATTTATTTAATTATGGTGGCTAAAGTTTGTCTTAAAAGTTTCAATTAAAGCATATACACTATTTCTTTCACCTGATTGTAGCCCCATATGGCAAGGTCAGTCTTTTCAGTGAACAAACAGCTCAGTCGCCTCCAGTGTAGCTGTTATCTTCCTCAACAAGGGGAGACATTTGGCACAGCCTAAAGCTGGGGCATGAACCCTGGCTAAGCTTAAGACATTTATCTGACAGCATCAGCTGACACTCCACAAACACATTTGCTCTTCATGACCTCAGAGCATTTGTGATTAATCAAAAATGTATCTTGAATCTTGAGAACAAGCTACAAGCAGGCACATACAAAAAGGAATATGCTCTCGATCTCGTTTATTGATTCAAGAGGTATATTGAATTTAGAAATAGCAAATAGAATAAAATGATCAATATGTTCTCACTTGTCCATGGAAGAGCAAACTTTATCCCTCAAGCAAGAAACATTGATCATGTAAATGTTTGAGCTTTTTTGTTTTGTTTCCCTCTCTCTTTTTTTAGGTTTTAAAAAGCAAAACCAATGTACTTATAAATTAGGAGAGAAATATCAGAGAAGTATCTTTATTACAAGGTAACTGAACAGTATAACTTGTGAAAATGTGAATGTGCTCTAAGTTCCTGATGAAGTTTTTAATTCACCTATGTATTTTGTTAATTTTTAGAGACATTTGTCAAAAGATCTTAATAAAACATTTTAAACGAGTTTTAAAACTTAATGAAGTCATATAATTTTCTGAGGAGAAAGTTCCCTATAAATGAGACAGAGGTATAACCTATCCCCTATGCACTGTTTACAATTCATAATTTATGTCTCTATTTGAAATATCCTGATTTTCAGTCATCTGCTAAGTGATATGATTAGCATTTGAATATCATAATATTCTACTTTACAAAAAAACAGAATAGAAGTTTTTAGAGCTTTTAATGCTGTTATTCACTTTTAAAGAAGAGTGCTTCACTTATATATAATTAATTGTGGGGGGGTGTTTTACCCCCCAAAACTATCCATATTAAATACATAATGGATATAACTTATAAATGCCTCCACAATTACATATATTTCTATTTCATTCTATCCTGACTACTTACCATTTAGGTTAGAAGCCTATGTTTCTTCAAAACAGACCTCTTATTCTATCAACTACTACATGTCCTTTGGTCTTTGTTGAGATAACAAACTTTCATAGCATGTGCTTTCCATAAAATGGTTGTACTAATTAGAAGACATGAACTCATGCTGAGACAGAATGAATTATATTTTGCATCTCCAAAACTCACAGCAGTATGATTTTTACTGCTAACATTTTCAACTAATTCTCCCCATGCCCCTCAGTATTTCAGAATGGGCATTGGTAGAAGTTACCGTGAATGCCCTTTCTACCTATGCTGCGAGAGAGCCCAGGATGGATTGACTCCTTCCTATGATGTAATAGCTGAGTCTGTACTAAGATATAAAAGCCAGCCCCCGGGAGAGACCCCAGCTTTGGCAAAGATACTTGACAGACT
>BHFT01008964.1:0-18307 GCA_004320025.1 Laticauda laticaudata
ATAGAGAGGATGAAAAACAGAGGCAGTGAGTACAGAACGGAAGCATTGCGTTAACCAACGGATGGCAAGTGTTTCTTTCCGTTTTACATCCTCTTTCCATCCGTTGGTGCTTTGTGACATGGGCTTAAAGGAGGTTGAGCTTTCTTGCATTTTTTTTCCCTTGTTGTCTCTCTTGTGTATCTCTCTGTGTGTGTGTCCTAACACATCATTATGGAAGTCAGAGGGATTGGTGCATATCCACATGGTTGCCAGAGGAAGACCACGGAGGGAAAGCCAGTTGAAATAATTCAGGGGGTAATGGAAAAGGCAAGCAAAAATTGGATGATCTTTTAGTGTCATGTTTCAAACTGATATCTTGTTTGTTTGTTTTTTTAAGACAACAACAACAACAAAAGCAATTGTATTTGTATCTCTGACTGGAAGGAGGGAATTTCACTGGGAAAAAAAAAGAAGGGGAAGGGAATGGGAAGGAGAAAGATAAGGATAAAAAGAGGACAAGGAGAAGGGAATGGGAAGGAGAAAGGGAAGGAGAGGGAGAAAGATGGGAAGGAAAGATGAGGAAAAGAAGAATGGGAAGGAAGGAGAAGGAACAGAAGGAGAAGAAGGGGAAGGAGAAGAGGAAAGATGGGAAGGAAAGAGGAGAAGGAGAAGAAGAATGGGAAGGAAAAAGAAGGAACAAGAGAAGAAGGAATGGAAGGTGGAGAAACATGGGAAGGAAAGTAGAGAAGGAAAAGAAGGATGGGAAGGAAGTAAAAGAAGGAGAAAGAGAAGGAACAGGAGGAGAAAGATGGAAAGGAAAGAAGAGAAGGAAAAGGAAAAGGAGAAGAAAAAAAGGAAACTTAATAGCTAATGACTTTTTACTTACTTTGAAAATGAGAAATATCCCAACAAAATCTGCCACCAACATCTTTTATACCCCTAAGTTTTCAATGAAAGGAAATGAGATAGAGGTTTCAAATACGAACCTAGAATTGCAGAATGCTGATATCTTAGTGAATTTTAAAATATTTAATAGGGACACAATTTTGTCCATTATGCTTCCTATGTTCATGTGTCTATTATTTCACATCTCTTACTCTTCTTTTTAATTCTGCTGTTGTATGGTATGTAAAAAAAGCATATTCTCGACTCTGCATTGACTGAGACTATAAGAAAGAGTGGGGGGGGGGNACTGAGACTATAAGAAAGAGTGGGGGGGGGGAAGGAACGTTATTTGTGAATGATTAGGTGAATAATAATTTTATTACTGTCTGTGAGATCATTTTCTCTCTTCTCCCTGAAGGTGATATGTAAATGAAAGGGAACCAGCAAATCAATTAAGAAAAAGTCACAGCTGCACAACTTGAGAAATGAGAGATTGAAGTTAATGACAAGAGCTTTTCATATTTTACTTATTTATTTTTATTTTTAAATAATCCCCCCAGCATGAAACTTCCTTCTTTTCTTTTCATTTCTCTCCCTTTCTCGTGTTCTCCCCCCATCCCTTTCAACAAAATCATTCTTTTTCTTGAGGCTTAAAACATATTTACTGGCAGATATGTCTCCACTTTGCATTCCAGTGCTTTTACCAGCCTGAAGCTAGCTTGTTATAACCAACTTAGGCAATGGCAAAGGGACAATCAGCACTTCAGAATCAACCCTAGGCAGATATAAGTTTGGATCTGATGGGTTTTCCTTTCCTTTCACCCTCATTCTGAGGAGGGGGAGAAGGTAGGAGTGGAAGACATGGAGGAGGAGGAGGAGGAGGAGGAGGAGAAAAGGAACATAAAAAGAAAGGAGGAGGAGGAGAAACAAGAAGAGGAAGAGAACAAGGTTGAGGAGAAGAAAGAAAAGGGGGAGGAGAAGGACCATGGAAGTAGAAAGATGGAATGAGAGGGAGGTGACCCAGGAGAAGAACAAGAGAGAAAGGAGGAGGAAAAGGAGGAGAAAAAGATAGAGGATAAGGAACAGGAGAAAAAGGAAGAGGAGGAAGAGAAAGAAGAGGAAGGGAAGGCAGAGGAAGAAGAGGGAGAGAGCAAAGAGGAAGAGGAGGAGGAGGAGATAGAGGAGAAGACAGAAAAGGAGGAGAAGGAAGAGGAAGAAAAGGAGGACCAGGAGGAGAAGAAAGATGGGATGAGAAGAAGGAGGTGGAAATCAAGAGGAGAAAGAAGAGAGCGAAGAAGAGGGAAAGGAGAAATAATGAGGAGGAACGGAGGAGCATGAAGAGGAAGAGGAAGAGAAGGAGGTAGATAAGGAGGAACAGGAGGAGGAACTTTAGTATGCAGCTCTTATTGCCTGCTAAAATATCAGCACATACAAAATGAGAAAGAGTGCTGAGAGCAGGTTCAAATTTGGAATTAATCATGTTTTCCACTAATACATTCCTCCCAGAGAGGATGAGTTTGTACGCACCCCCAATGTCTGATTATCAGGATCTTTGCCCAAGGAAAGAAATATTAATCAGTTTTGTCACAAAGGGAAGAAAAAAAGAAATGTTCTTTGGATTTACTCAAAGAAGTCTCGGTACCTTTGAAAAGTCAGATCTCTTTTTCCACCCTTACTTTGGCATTTTTACAATAACATCTTGCTGGTTCTTTAACAATGCAAGATGGGGAAAACTTCCTCCAGTTTTGCCTAAAGGAGAAGGTTTGTGGTGGACTGAAAGATTTGTGGTAGACTGAAGGGTGCATTTGATGAATGCTGGCTATCTTTAGCACCTTTTCATTACATAACTTCTCAAGAAACTCCGTTTCTCCCCAGCTATAAAACTTAATATAAATTCCAGGAATGAGAATGAGTTATTCAACGATTTCCCTTTCGCAGGATCCGATCTGGGTCAGTCACCAGGACAAGAAGTGTAGTCTTCTGAACTTTCAGACTCATGCTGGAACCCATCCTTAGGGAACTTCTCTCTACCAGAGTATCAGAGGTGGTATTCAGCAGGTTCTGACTAGTTCTGGAGAACCGGTAGTGGAAATTTTGAGTGGTTTGGAAAACTGGCAAATACCACCTCTGACTGGAGATTTTAAAGTATCCTTCCCCTGCTACTCCCTCCAAGCCATCCCCACAGAACTGGTAGTAAAAAAAATTGAATCCCACCACTGCAGAGTATGTGCTTTGGACTACTCTATGTGTAGTATTTATACAGTGACTGTTGTGTGTGGCTTTTTAACTGTGGATTGGGCAGTTGACAGCTGGCTATTAAAACATTGGCTATTGTTTCCTTGTGCTGCCAAGGCCTCGCCTCCTAAAGACTTGATAAAGTAGTGGTAAATCAGCACTCCTATTGACTGACAAGGGATCTGTTTCCTAGGCTTCAATCCCTTCCCAGCTGTTTTTATACCTGCTTAGTCAACAATCTTAGTAGCTGCAAAATTGAATGCAATTGCAATGTACTCCAGGAAAATTTCAATCAATCAGAATGGAGGTAGAAGGGGCCTTGGAGGTTTTCTAGCCCAACCCCCTTTAGGGAAGATTTTAGTGTATTTTACTTATTTTACTGTACCAAAGGAGTCAGAACTCAATGTCTTTTTTCCCCCTTGCTTCCCTCCATTACCCACTTCACTTTTTCCTTCTTTAATTTCCCTAATATTTATTTTTGCATTATCTTTGTATGTCATATTACAAATTAATAAAAAACTATATTAAAAAAAGAACCTTCAAAACAGCAAGTTTTCATCTCATTCAGTGGGTGAGTTTCCTTCTCCTTAGCCATGAATGAATGAATAAATGAATGAAAACTTAAGGATTTAAAAAAATATTTTTGGAATAATTAGGAAAGGGCACTGGAGTATTGATTTTGGAAAGTTAAAAATTGACTATAATAAGTATCCAGGTGGATTAGGAATAAAAAAAAAATGAAATTAATTACAAAACACTTTCCATAGGAAATTCTCAATGTTTGAGTTGTTTTGGGGGAGAACCTGATAGAATAGGACTTGGACACTAATTATACAAAGAAACTAAAGCTTACAATTAAATGGTAAGAATACTTAAATTTGATGCATTAACAAAAAAAATGGGGCAAAATACTTTAATAGCAGATGTATTGAAGGATGTTTTTGAAGAATGGACTAAGAAATTAATTATAAGAATGTCTGATATCAGAGACAGATGGTATGGTAATGATTTCTCAGAACAGGAACAAGCTCTACAGGAAAAAAAAACTAAAATTGATTTGAATGTGGATTTAAATATGATAAGTTACAAGAATGACATGCAAAAAAGATGTATATGTCATATGGGGAAAGATGGATATGTTCTGAAATTAAATGGGTTTATATCTTAATACTTAAAATGACATACACATATCAAACCAGAAGAGTATTTGGATAATCCTTTAAAAAAAAAACACGTGGATTTACAACAGAGATCTGTTAACATTTTGAATAATTTTCTGAGAAGAGACAAAAAGTTAATTAAACAAAATCAAGTTTGAGGATGTTATTTAAGGGATTTAAAGCCAAGATTATTAAAAGAACAAGGAAGAAACATAAAGTTGTCTTATCTGATCAAGATTAAAATAGATATGTAGTTATCTCTGGTGGACCTTAATGGATTTTTACTGACTAGCAATGGATGTTGAGACTTGAAGTTTTTGTTTATGGTTAAAATATGATATATGGGAAGACAAGTTCCTTTGTTGTATTTTAAGAGATTGGTGATGTTACCAAAATAGTTTATACTTGTCATGATGAGGGAGGAGGAAGCTTTAAAGAGAATTATTAGAGGCAAGGAAGGAGAATATTGTAGGAACAATATTGTGCTGTCCAGACAGTTTATAGATAATTGGGAATTGGGATAGTTAGTTTGGAATTGGGAACTGTCCCCTTAAGGGAATGCATCATGGTAAATGTAGTTAAGGTAGCCTGGGAAATGTAGTCCATGTCATGTGGCCACATCTGTAAACCTGATTGGTCACTGAATTGACCCTCGATGGATTGGGGGAGGTTCCTTCACTCTTGCCTGGACTCCAGCAGCGTGCTGTACCTCACCCCCTTGCTCTACCATTATCGGAATGAAAATATAACTATCCTTTTACTGTTCTGGACCTTACAACCACTGATTATAAAGCAGACAAATTAAACTCCACAAAGTCATCCATATAAAGTCTCTTTATTGGTTTATCAGTCATCCTCAAATATACTCACAGTTATGTCGAGATTCATCTCAATGACAGATATGATCACTGTCCTCAGGGATTTAAAGCAGGGGTTTTAAACTTGTGGCATCATGTGATGTATCAGGACTTTTTCCTCTTCCCTAAACCAGGCATGGGTGTGGCCAGCACATGATGCATTCAACTCGCAAGCTGGGAGTTTGACAGCCCTGATCTAAGGGGTTGTCATGTAGAAAAAGGGAAGAACTATTCAAGCCTCAGCAGCTCAGTGGTTAAAGTGCAGTACTGCAGGTTACTTGAGCTGGCTGCTGCAATTTGGCAGTTCAAATCCCACTGGGCCAGTGGTGGGATTCAATTTTTTTTAGTACCAGTTCTGTGAGTGTGGCTTTGTGTGCATGGCAGGGGAAGGATACTGTAAAATCTCCAGTCAGAGATGGTACATGCCAGTTCTCCAAACTACTCAAAATTTCCACTACCAGTTCTCCAGAACTGGTCTCAACCTGCTGAATACCACCTCTGCACTGGGCACAAGGTTAACACAGCCTTCCGTCCTTCTGAGGGGTAAAATGAAGGACCAGATTGTTGGGGGCGATAGGCTGACTCTGTGAACCACTTAGAGAGGGCTGTGAAGCATTGCAAAGCAGTATATAAGTCTAAGTGCTAGTGCTAAAATTGCTCTAGAAGGCAGGGCAAAGATAATGTGTAACATTACAAAGTGAAAGATTTCAGCTGGATATCAGGAAGAATTTTCTCCAGGAAGTCCTAGGAATCCAAACATTTCATTAGCCAACTGAACAATATCATCAGTGCTAGAAGGGAGCAGGATTTGTGATAGATAGATAGATAGATAGATAGATAGATAGATAGATAGATAGATAGATAGATAGATAGATAGATAGATAAATAGATAGAGATGATGATAGATAATGATGATAGATAGTGATGATAGATCAATAATGATAATAATGATGATAGATAGATAGATAGATAGATAGATAGATAGATAGATAGATAGATAGATAGATAATTTGTTTGCTTGTTTCCCAAACACCCACTGATAGGCAACCTACTGTACACAAACAAGGTACAAACCCCACACTTATTCTCACTAATGAGGTTACCTCTTGGGTACTGAAATATTTGCAAGAAAGCCACCAAGTTCAGAGAGCACCAAAGACCTCACAATCCTCCTCCTCCTCTCCACAAATACCACTCCCTTCTAGCACAGATGATGTTTCCTAGTTGAGTCATGAAATGTCTGCAAGACAACAACCAAGCTCAGAGAGCACCAGAGATTCTGCAGTTCAGCCATGAACTGCATTTATTTTAGTTCCATTAGAAGATTATTCTGTGTTGGAACAGTAGTGGGATTCAAAAAATTTTACTACCGGTTCTGTGAGCATGGTTAGGTGGGCATGACTAGGTGGTCATGTGAATGGGTGGGTGTGGTTATGTGGTCCCCCCCCCCCCNTGGTCCCCCCCCCCCTTTTGCAGCAACCCCCTGCCCCCTGTTTTTTTGCCTACTGGGCCTCAGAGAAGCCTCCTGGGCACTGAAAAGAGAAGCATTTTGAAGCCTTCCAAGGTAAGTACAATAGTGAGGGAGGGGAATCAGCTGTGCTGCACAATTTAGATTATTTAGAAAGCAAGAAATTCGATGAGTTCCTGCTTTCTAGCTAATCTAAATCACATGGCACAGCTGATCATTGACCACTGATCATTGGAAATATTAGTTCAGCTGTACTGGTAGCATTGTTTTTACTACTAGTTCACCCGAACCAGGCCGAACCAGTAGAATACCACCACTATGTTGGAGGTGTTTAAATAGCAGTTAGATAGATTTTGTTAAGAATGCTCTGGTTGTCTATTTGTGTTCTGGACAGAGGGTTGGAGTAGATGTTCCCAAGTTTCCTTCCAAAGTTAACATCCCATGATTTCATCAAAAGGGTTAAGTGAATAAGTTAAACATCATCACACATCTTGAAAATGGTAGCAGTCAGATGTTCCTATGGGGATTCCTGCTCCATAGCAGCTTTCTGACTTTGCTTTTTCTTCCCTTTTATTCCAAGTTTATTTGCAAGGGATGGTAACCCATCAAATGGGAGACAAATATCTGAGTGCCAATGACACTGAGAACCCCCGGCAAATTTCAGAGCTGGAGCAGATGTCAAAACCACACTGAATCAAACCAGAGGGCATCCAAGCTTGACACAAAGCAAATTTCCTTGGTAAAAATGACAGAAAATAAACACCCTCTTCACAGAAATTGCAATAATTTGATGCAATCAGACCCCTTCTTGGCTCATGAGAAAGTTGGCACACTTTGCAAAACCTTCATTACTGCCACACTACTGGCACAATCCTGGCTCTTCCCAGTGCAAACAGTTCTGCATCTTCCTCTGCAGAATGAAATCTCACTAGCAATTTCTGCAAAAGCTCTTAGGGTGATCTTCTCCACCCTTAGACCTTCTTCAATGGAAGGAAGCTAATCAAGGAGAGAAGCAACCTAAAACAAAAGAGAAATTTCCTAACAGTGAGAAGAATTCAGCAGTGGAATGACTTGCTCCAACACTGAAAAATTTTAAGATGAGATTGGACAGCCATTTGTCCCATGATCCCTTCCAACTCTGTTATTCTGTATTTGAATGAATGAATGAATGAATGAATGAATGAATGAATGAATGAATGAATGAATGTGTGATTAGACACACAAGGAATTTGTCAGTGCATATGCTCTCAGTGTACATAAAAAGAAAATATACATTCGTCAAGAATCATAAGGTACAACGCTTGATGATGGTCATAAGGTACAAATAATGTTTGTTTTCTAATCATGCCTTGGTAAGACCACACTTGGAATATTGCATCCAGTTCTGGTCACCAAGATGTATAAAAAAAGATGTTAGGACTCCAGAAAGAGTGCAGAGAACAGCAACAAAGATGATTAGGTGACTGGAGGCTAAAACATATGAAGAATGGTTTCAGGAATGAGTCCCAAAGGTGCTTTTTTCAAGAGGCAATGGGACTTTCTGATTTTTCTTTGAAGATGCTTCGCTTCTCATCCAAGAGAACTGAAGAAGCTTCTTGGATGAGAGTGAAACTTTTTCAAAGAAAAAACCAGAAAGTTCACTGCCTCTTAAAAAAGACCTTTGGAACATCCATGACCATAGAAATTTACAGGAATTAGGTATTTTAGTGTAATGTTTAGTTTAGTTTAACTTAGTTTATTGTCATTGCACCTCATACAACAAAATCAAACACCATGTTCAGTGCACATCATGACCATGAAAACGCACATCCTTCACCTTTCACGCATTGAACTGGAAATCCCCGACACCCACCACCACCAACACAGCACTATACAGCAGAATTTCAAAAGAGCTACTGCCCTGGATAGAAGCTGTTTTTCAGCCTATTTGTCCTTGTTTTTATTATTCTGTACCGTCTGCCAGATGGTAATAGTTCAAAAAAAGTGTCCCCAGGATGAAATGGATCTTTGAGAATGTTTTGTACTTTCTTAAGGCAGCGGGAGATATAAAGCTCTTCCAAAGAGAGGAGAGGGCAACCAATTATCTTCTGGACAATGACATTAACCCTCTGGAATCTTTCCTATCTGCCACTGTGCAATTGGCAAACCATACAGAGGTGCAGTAAGTTAAGATACTCTCTATCTGCAGCGGTAGAAGGTACCAGCAGGTTCTCATTCAGTTGTTTTCTGAGAAGCCTCAGGTAGTATAATCTCTACTGGGCCCTTTGACCAGGGCTGAAATGTGGGCACCCCAGGTCATGTGGGCACCCCAGGTCCTCTTTTAGGGTAACACCCAGAAATTTAAAAACTGGCCACTTGCTCCACTGGTCTCTATTGATAAGCAAGGGCTGGATGTCTGATCTGTTCCTTTATAGTCCACTAATAGCTCCTTGGTCTTATTGTTGTTAAGGACCAAGTTATTGTCTCCACACCACGAAAGCAACCCAATCCACCTCATCTTGGTAGGCAGAACTCATCCCCCCGGAGAATAAGTCCCACCACTGTTGTATCATCTGCAAATTTAGCAATAGTATTACTAACGTGAGTGAATGCAGTCATGTACATAAAGATATAGAGTAAGGGACTCAAAACGCAACCCTGTGGTGTACCAATTTAAGAAATAAGGGCTGAAGAGGTATGATTACCTAATCTGACCCCCTGTGAGAAGGCCAGACAGGAAATCCATAATCCACAGGCGATTGAATTAGAAAGCCCAAGTTCCAGAAGTTTAGACACTAGTCTATGTGGAAGAATTGTGTTAAATGCAGAAACTAAAACCACAAAAAGCATCCTCATATAGCCCTCCCACTTTTCTAGATGAATCAGAGCAGTGTGATGGCTATAGTGATGGCTATAGTGTCCTCTGTAGATCTATTTTTTTTCTGTGTTGCAAACTGGTGTTTATCAAATGTATGCGGAAGACCAGAAATGATGTGCAGGCAGACACAATTTCTCAAAGGACTTCATGATGATAGGAGTGAGTGCCAGTGGTCTGTATTCATTGAGATTATTGATAGGGAACTTCTTTGGCAGCGGAACAATGTGGAAGCCTTCAAGCAAGATAGGAATAGTGGACTGGGATAAAGACCAATTGAAGATCCTGGTAAAGACTTCCAGCCAACTGATCAGCACAGTCTTTAAGCACTCAGCCAGAGATACCATCAGGACTGGCAGCCTTTCTAGGATCCACAGCCTCAGAATGCTCCTCACTCCTGTTTCTTCCACAATGAGGTGGGGGGCTGCAATTGGCTGATAGTTGTGTTTTATCTGTCTCTGATGTCTCCACTTCAAAGTGAGCAAAAAAATGATTCACTTCCTCTGCCAATGAAGCATTCCCCTCATCAGGGATGACATTGGTTGGTTGATGGTTTGTAATTGTGGGAATCCTTGCCACACCTGCCTCATGCTTTTTTTTTTAAATTTTATTGATTTTAAAACAAACATAAACAAACATAACATAAAAACATAAACCATCTTCCATATATTATATATATATACACATACAGTGTGCCAGTTGATTGCATATTATTTTGTGCAACCATTTCGTAGTCTTCTATTACAATTATATTATATATCCTCTCAATTTTTCAGTCAAATATCAAAAACATTAATATCTTTATTAATCAATCATTGACTATACTTTTATTCATTCATGTTTTATAAAATAATCATATACTTAGTTTTTTTATAACAATTCACATTGTCCTCCCAGATCTATCCTAGAATCATTTTGTAAATATAATTTTAAAAGAAAAAAATACATCTTTATGTTTATTATTTTCTAAAAATCTATATATTCCATTACTATATTTATTATCTAACCACTGATAGAAATAGATCCCAAACTTTGTAAAATTGTTTATCATCTTGTCTCGAATTTCAAATGTCAATCTACTCATTTCAGCACTTCCAATATTTTCTTCATGATATTCTCCTGTAATGGTATCTTCTCATTTTTCCAGTTTTTAGCAAAATAATCTATGCTGCTGTTAATACATTTACAATCAGATATTTCAAAGCTTTACTGTATATTTCAGGCAAAATTCCCAATAAAAAAAAATGCCTGGTTTCAAGTCTATATGCTTATGTGTCTCTTTTTTCCAGCCACATGTGGATTTTAGTCCAATATTTTTAGTGTCCGGGCATGTCCACCACATATGATAATATGAGCCAGGTGTCTGATGACATTTCCAACACTTTTTCGGACTTATTCTTGAACATCCTTTGCTATCTTGTTGGGGGAAAGTGACTCCCACTGTTGATAGAAACCACAAAGAGCACCTGCAATAATACTCTCCCGTGTTCTTCCCTTTAAGCCCCTGTCACACAGCACCAATGGATGGAAAGAGGATGTAAAATGGAGAGAAAACACTTGCCATCCGTTGGTTAAAGCGATGCTTCCGTCTGTATTCACTGCGTCCGTTTTTCATCCTTCTATCCGTCTAGCATCCGTCTATTGACATTTCATCCGCTCAAAAAGTTTTGAGCTGCACAAAACTTTTTGAGCGGAAAATGTATTCCAACACCGTCCGTTCTGCATCCACTACGCATATAGGGAACATCCGTTCTACATCCGTTGTCATCCATTACGCATCTGCGATATCTGCTAGGCATCCGCTGCGCATCCGGCAACTCACATCCGCTCCAGCAGAAAATGGACACAGGGAGGAAGTGAAACAGACGCAGAATGGACATGCAGCGTTAGTAGCATGGATGGAGAAAGGAGAAAGCCCGTCTCCTAAGAGGGATGTAAGCTGATGCTAAAAGCAGTGATAAATGGTCTGATTGTCCCAAATGGTATTGTATAACCTTATAGCTTTGTTTGATGTTGGTATATACTTTGTCCAATATGTTTGCTCCTCTAGTAGCAACTTAACATGACTGATGAATTTAGGGACCACTTCTTTTAAATCAGTTTGATTAAAGTCCCCCACGATGATATGCACAGCATCAGGATACTTATTCTGCCTGATTACTAGCAAGTTATTCCAAAGCTATGGTAGTAGTGGTGTCAGGTGATGATAGACTGCAGTAATCAAAAACGTGCTGGATTTCCCATGGAAGATGTTTGTGGTCTACATTTAATTATCATATACTCCAGATCCTGGAGCAGGGCTGTACTACTTTTGTATTGATACACCAGCTTTTGTTCACATAAAGGCTTAAACCTCCCCCTTTGATCTTGCCAGAATCTCTACTCTTGTCCTGCCAGTGAGCTATGTAGCTTTCCAGCTCAACAGTTGCATCTGGAATGAGTGAATGAAGTTTCTGTGATTAGCAAAACAAAGCAGTTCTTAATGAATTTAGTCTTTGCAATTTGTAGCCTTAATTCATCCATTTTGTTAGTCAGAAATCTTGTATTGGTAATGAAAAGAAGGACCAGGGTTGACATGATAGTAGTCTTCCAATATTTGAGGATATCTAGGCAGAGACTAAGTAAAGAATCTTTAAAAGCAACAAGCTTTTTCTCCGGTAACATTGTACTCCTAACTAGAACATACAAAACATTTGCTAGACCAATTCTTGAATAGAGCTCAACTGTGGGGAATCCATACTTCATATCGGACATTAATACAATTGAGTGAGTCCAGAAGTATTTCATGAGAAGAGTCCTCCACTCCTCTACTTACAACAGAATATCCTATGTCTCCAGACTTGAAATTTTAGGCTTAGATAACTTAGAACTATGCCAACTTCTGTTTGACCTAAGCATAGTACATAAGATTATCCATTAAAATGTCCTACCTGTCAATGAATACTTCAGCTTCAACCTCAACAATACACTAGCACACAATAGATACAAACTCAGGGTAAACCTGAGTAAATAGTAATAGTACATAGATATACTTAAATCTATTACCTTGTAAGCGATTGACAAATTAAATAAATCAAATAAATAAATAAACTTCACAAAACTCAATTGCAGGAAATACGACTCCAGCAACAGAGTGGTCAATGCCTGAACTTTGTGGGTTTTTTTCTCCAAACCCCCAAACTTTAACCTCAGAATGTCTACTGTTGACCTCACCCCATTCCTAAGAGGTCTGTAAAGGGCATGCATAAGTATACCAATGAGCCTACCATCTCTGTCTTAATATTCCCTTTTATTCGTATCTATTTCATATATTAATAATCATGTTTACACTTATATATATTATCAAATGCATGCTTGACAAACTAAATAAAGAAAAATAAAACAAAAACAATAGTTACAATGAAGCTTTTGAGCATGCCAAATTTTTGACTCTTTCAAGACTGTATTTTCTTCTGTTTTATTTTTCAGAAATAGTATTCATTTTCATTTACATTTAGATTAGCTTTGCAGCAGCAGATGGAAAGACTTGGAGTGAAATTACAATAAAAAAAACATCAGAAACCATTGAGAAATTAAAACTAAGTGGCAACCTTCTCCACAGAAGGTTGGTTTTGGTTGGTTGGTTTTGGTTGGTTGGTTTTGGTTGGTTGGTCAGTTGGTTTGGCTTATTTTGGGTAAGGCTGAGGGAAAAAACAATATGGACCTCACTCATTAACACTGACAGAGTTGGGCAGAGGAGATGAAGGGTAGAGGGAGTGGATCTGCTTGAAAACATTTGAGAAGTCACAACAAAATGGAGATAGATTGGGATCTGTTTACTGTAGCTACATTACCCTCTATATGTCTCACTGTGTGTGACATATATTTAAGCTACGCTCTCATTGCAGGATGGATAAAAAACAGAAATCTTTTCAGGAAAAAAAAAAGAATAAAATCCATGAACCCAAACTATTGTTTCTCATTTCTTAGATGACATGTTAGGGGACTGTTGAAAAACAGATACCGTATGTGCATCTACCTTTAAATTGTGTCTACAATTTATATACAATAGTAATATATTTTGAATAAGAATGCTTACATTGTTGTTCAGTCATTCAATCATTTCTCACTCATTATCATGAAATGGATGAATATCTATGGAGATGCTCAGACATCTACAGTAGGTCATTGTGATTCCAAAGGTGCTTTTTTTTGAGAGACAACAGGATTTTCTGGTTTTTCTTTGAAGATATTTCATTTCTCATCCAAGAAGATTCTTCATCCAAGAGCTGAAGAAGCTTCTTGATTGAGAAGTGAAACATCTTAAAAGAAAGTCCATTTGCCTTTTGAAAAACAGCCCCTTTGGGACATGCAATGGATATGATTTTTCTAAGGGCTATCCTTCAAGATTGACTTCTAATGACTCAGCTATAGTGTCTATCCAGAGGTGGTATTCAGCAGATTCTGACCAGTTCTGGAGTACCGGTAGCAGAAATTTTGAGTAGTTCGGAGAATTGGCAAAAAGCACCTCTGACTAGCCCTGCCTCCATCTATTCTCTGCCTCCCAAGTCCCAGATGATTGGCTGGGTCTTCTTTGGTCTTCTCTCCTGCACAGGAGAGCAGAGTCGAAAAGCAGGTTAGTGGGGTGGAGAGGGAATGGAGATTTTACAGTATCCTTCCCCTGCCATGTCCACCAAGCCATGTGTCATGCCCCTGTTGGAATCTGATTCCAAAGGGGAGGTCGAGCAGCTGACAGGGAGTGGGAGTGTGCCTCCAGTGGCTATGAAAGAAACTGGGGAAGGGCACAGTCTGGCTGGGCATTCAGAGGAAGACCCAGGGACACCTCCTCTTCATCCTTGGGCAAGCAGGGGGGAACGGAAAAGGGAGCAATGTGGGTTACGTGGTTATGGGGGAGAAAAGGGCCCTGATTCCCTTCATTTGCTGCAGCTGGGAAAACAGGGTTTTAAGTATGTTTGCACACAGCACCTTGCTGGAAGCAAAGCATGAATTATATTTGTTTGTCGAGGTTTATCTGAGTTCTGGAGTCCTCCCAACTGTGTGTGGTTTGTTATCTTTTGAAGTCTGCAATTTCTTATCCTGCCTTGTCTCATTAATTGCTGCCGTTTGGTTTTTATGGATTTTTATTTACAGTTTATATAGACTTTGGGTTTGGACTGAATTTCTTCCCTTTAAAGGCTGTTCTTGGGAGAGTTTTCTTTTCTCCAGCCAAAGATAACTGGACCTTGGGGGCCAAGTTGGAGGCATTAAAGGGAATTTAACTATTTTTGTGACTTTGTTGCTTTTGAGCCACGCCCCTGGTTATCACACCATTCCCATAGAACTGGTAGTAAAAAAAAATGAATCCCATCATTGTGTCTATCTATTTTCTTTCTGTCAGCTTCTTTTATAGAATATAGAATATCAGATTTGGAAGGGACCTTGGAGGTTTTCCAGTCTGACTCCCTGCTCAAGCAGGAGACCCTATACCAAGCTATTTTCTAAAGCACCAGAAGGCCAGACAAGGAATAATGGATGGAAACTGAACAATGAGAGATTCAACCTGGAAATAAGGAGAAACTTTCTGACAGTGAGAACAATCAACCAGTGGAACAGAAGTTGCCTTCTGAAGCTGTGGGAGCTTCATCCCTGGAGGTTTTCAAGAAGAGACTGGACTGCCATATGTCAGAAATAGTGTACGGTCTCCTTCTTGGACAGGGTGTTGGACAAGATGACCTACAAAGTCCCTTCCAACTCTGATTATCTGTTATCTGTTTGGATAGTAGGAGGCCCAACGAAAAGTGAAAGGAAATAAATTGCTTAAGGAATTTCCTTTCAAAATTCTGACATCTTTTAATCCATCAGCATTGTCAGATTAACATGAAGACCCAACCACAACCTCTAGAAGCAAGTCATTGCACTGATTAATTGTTCTCACTGTAAGGAAATTTCTCCTTACTTCTAGGTTGCTTCTCTTCTTGATGTCAACTCATGAAACTTTCCTATGCATGTTTTCAAGTTGCCATAAATAAGGGGGGGAGATGAAGGAGTAGAACAGCAGTTTAAAATCAGAAGTACATTCTACCCCATCTTAAAAAGATTGTAGCTAGCCTACCGGATCTTCTGTCCCCCATAATCCTTCATTGGAGAATGTGATTGATGACACCCAGGCCATGAATGTGCTTCATTGGAAAATCTGATTTATGATTCACCCTGGGGGGAGTGGGAAAACGAGGTCACAGGTGACTATAAGTTATGTATGCCAGAATTGGCTTCATTTAGGTTAATGCTGGTCTGTTGCTCCTAATAAATCTTTTAAATTTTTTTGAAGCTTGGCTTGAGGCTCATGGTTTAATTAGGGCAATCGCCGGAACCCTGACACTTGATTAGTTTCCATCCATTGCTTCTTGTTCTAGCTTCAGCTGCTTTGGAGGATAGGTTGACTCCCTTCTCCTTTGTGGCAGCTGCTCAATTATTGGAAATCAGCTATCACATTACCCCCTGGTTTTTCTTTTCATTAAACTAAACATACCCAATTCTTGACACCTCGTTGAATGAATGCTTCATGTTAGCATTTGTGGTTTATTTCATTCTGTGTTTTGTTCTTCATCAAATCCAAAGTATTCTAAACCATTTTCTTTACCACCACAGTGCAAAGCATCAGTGATGCTATTGGGATTTCACAGACCATTGAGTTTAATGTGCCACCTCGATCTCCTAGTAGATCCAGAAAATTAAGTGCCTGTCCCTCTTTTTTGAGTGATGTGATGATCAAGATCAATTGACTTGGATCCTAACTTAGGGGTTCCCCCTCTGAGATTTGTTGCCCACCCATTGAAAAGTAGGACTTCTTGAAATAACAAATCCAGTTTCTTATCGCATTAAATTTCCTGCCTGCTTAGATAGAGTGGTTCACAAGATGTTTCATTTTGGTGTTGATGTGGGTGTCAGGGATTTGATTGACGTGATACTGATAGTGAAGCCTGATCTGGTTTCATGTTGAAGCTTTTAAGCTGTTCCTGGCTTTAAGCATATTATTTTCTGATTCATTCCAGGTCTCTTTCTAAAGCAGATATATAAAGGCTCAGACATACACATACCATATAAGTAAAATGAACTTAACTTTTTTCCGGATGTTTGAATTTAGACCATATGGTTCACAGCAAACCAAAACATATTTTTATCCTTATTTCACCTTTAGCTATAGAACAAACTTGGAAATAAGATAAGTTGGAGTGCACAGTTAAGCCATGCATCAGTTTTGTGGGCTTAATATAAGAACTTAGAATGCATCCTAAGGATTTACAGAGAGTTTCTGTTGCCCCAAATAATTTCTAGCTATTTTCTATTTAAATTTATAGATCTGATTGGCTGACGTCACTGGAAGTTGTTAAGAAGAGTCTTAAAAACTTAAGAAGACACTGGACAGCCACTTCTCTGAGATAGTTTCAGTTCACCTATTTGAGCAGGGGGTGGGATGAGTTGACCTCCAAAGTCCCTTCTGGTTCTATTCTGAGTTTCAAAAAGTTCTCCTTTCTCCTTCTTTTTGGTGTGTTTCTGAACAATAGGAAAGAAAGAAAGAGAGGGAATGGGAAGGAAGGAAGAAAGGAAGGAAGGAAAGAAAGAAAGAAAGAAAGAAAGAAAGAAAGAAAGAAAGAAAGAAAGAAAGAAAGAAAAGACAAAGGAAAGATGGAAGAGAAGATGGAAGGGATAAAGGGATGAAAGAATGGAGGGAAGAAGGAAAGAAAAGAAAAAGGAAAGAAGGAAGAGAAGATGAAAGGGATGGAGGGAGGAAAGGATGGATGGAAGGAAGGAAGGAAGTTTATTGGTAGATAATACTGACAATTGGCAGGCAACATATTTATTTCTCACAATAGCTGGAGGTCACAACTGCAGCCGCAGGTCCTAAAGTCTTTCTTTAAGAGAAATCTACATTGTATTTTTTGCAAGGCAGACTTATTTTTCTGAAAAGAGGCTGGGGGAAAAAAAGCAGAAGGCAGTAAAATTGATAGAAATACAAATCATGTATTTTTCTAAGCATCCCTTGTGAGACAGAGGGATCAAGAAAGTATTCTCTTGTACAGTATTCCTTCTTTGCAAGCACCAAGTGAAAAGCACAATAGCAAGGCAGAGCAAGATTGCCAAAGAAATGATTGTATTGTATTTATTTGTTTAATTTATATGTCCACCCACCTCTTTCAAGATAATTCTGGAAGGTGCATGATAAAATATGTGTAATGCAATACAATAAGATATATAAACAGAGCAGAAAAAGAGAGAGAGGATCAAAACATCAAAAGGGATGCGATTAAATTCCAAAATGAAAAGAAACAAAGCTCTCACAAGACTTATGATGGAGCTCTGGCAGAGAAGAGAAATGAGATGCTGCACCAGGAGAGGAGAAAGGGACAATAACCTGGGGTGAAAAGTGCAAAGAAAGACCCAGAGAAGAAATGCATGGTTCTTCTGAAAGGTGTTAAGAGCTTGTGTTAAAGAGCAACAGATACGAAGAAAGAAATATGTGGTTACTAGTGGGATACCCATGCTTCATAATGACACTATGTGATTTGGCTATGCAGGAGAACTCTGGTTCATAATCTGTTGGCTCAATGGTGATCAGCAATTGAAAACATATAAGGGAATATTGCTCCCTCTGCCTTGAGTCCAGAAGCAGTTCCATAGGTGGAAGGCGTAGACATTTTGGTGAGGTACCAATGTTTAGTAATGTAAAGAGCCCCAGGCTGCTCTTGAGTGAAGAAGTGGAACATCTGCCAGTTTGAACTGAGGTAACAGAATGTGAGGCAACTGGCAGTTGGAGTTCTTTTCAGGTGGGGAGGGGGAGTAGAACTCCTTAGCATCAGAGCATGTTAATTGCTGTATTAAGAAATACTAA
>BHFT01008965.1:0-24809 GCA_004320025.1 Laticauda laticaudata
TAAAAGATATCTTTTCTCTAATTTAAAGAGTTTAAGTATTTCTTTCTTGAATTTTGAATGGAGCGCCAGCTGACACCTGCCCCACCTAAGTCCCTAAAGCAGGCTAGAACTATGTCTTCCTACCCAAAGTGTCACATCCCTGTACGATGCTTTGTGAACTGCTTTGATGTTAGGTGCATCTTAAAATGGCTTCATATTCTTTCTGAGGCCAGGCATCCTTGGACTAGTCTAGTTTTCACATGTCTGGTTTCTGTCAGTATCAATCCCTCCCCACTTTGCCTCCTTCTACTTCCTCATGCACCTTCTTCCCAAAATGGCTGTGCTCCTGCCCCATTTATGGCAGGATGCCAGCACTTTAGTGGAGCAGAGTGAAGATGGCAGAGCTAACACTTCATGAGGAAGGCAGAAGCCCTTCAGATACATTTCAAGTGTACAATTAATGGATTCCTCTCTGGAAATAAAGGGTTAAATATAGCATCTTCTCAAGAGACCTTGTATTTTCTCCTCCCTCTTTCTAAACTAAGGTGAAGAGCAAAGATGGAGGGTGATAAGCTTCAAAACCCTCAAGTGTGAGGCAAAGAGAGAAATCACAGCCAAAGGTAGATTTTTGGTTTAGTAGCTCATGATATGCCAGAAACCTAGTCCATAGAAGGTACAGGGGCTACAGGGATATATTTCTTGATTGAAAATCTCCTAAAGGTAAGATATTTTTGAGAGTGGAGTAATAGTTTCACTGGATACATTGAGCAGAATGCAAGTATTGTGGTCTAGATACAAAATTATGAGAGATGTAATCAGTTTAAGAAAAACTAAGGGATTGAGAAGCTCCAGTATTATGATAAAAATATGCAAATAAATAAAAATCAGAACATATGTTGTATCCTGTCAGGATTAATAGAACCCAAATTGCATGAAAATAATGAGCCAGAATATTCAAGATGTCTAATTTTACATCTCATCCCTTTAAAGCTGAATAGTCTGAATAGCTGTCCTGCTGGAGTTCATTCTGAAAGATGGAATCTTATCAGAAACTGGATAATTGCCTGTGTGTTCTACATCCAGAGATAACTATAAAACTGAACAGGCAACAAATGATAACCTGCTTCTGGAATAGTTTATTGAATGTTAAATTGCCTATAATTTCTAATTACCTATGAATACAGTGAGACTTTGCACAGTATTGTATCACTGTCAAGCTCTTATAAAGCCCATGAGGCTGTCTCTGTATCTGCAACATGAGTGCTATAATAGTTTTTAAAATCCAAAATAATGTATTGTATATATACAATCTCAAGGACAGCTATAGAAACACCAGCCCACAGCAATACATTTTCCTTCAATGACACTGTATTATTTCTACTGTTATAAAGATATATAATTCATCTTCAATGTATTATATAAAAGAACCACATGGATTGCATTGTGGAGCTTTTGACAAAACAACTGTTACCATAGATCCAGACCTTTGGAAGAAATGTATAAATGCTTAACAAAATTCTATTGAAAGAACTAGAGGGTAGTGCTAATCTTTTTCACATATCCCAAGTCCCAATGGATATGTTTGGTTATTTATTTATCATGTTTAAAACCACCCTTCTCATTTACAAAGGGAGTCTGGATGGTGTACTATAATTGGAATTCTTTAACTGATAGAGTTCGCAACATACCTTCCCTGCCTGGGGTGGGGTAATGTAACAGGATGAAGACAGCTTTACAGTTAACCTGACCACATTCACATGTAGGGTTTTGAAGGTGATAACCAACACCTTGGACTTGGAAGCAAACCAGCATCTAATGCAGATTACGCAGCAGAGGTGTTATATCCGTCATTCTTTGGGCACCCAAGATTGTCTGTTCAGCCACATTTTGTATCAGCTGAAGCTTCTAGATATTTTTCAAGGCTAGCCTCATATAGAATGAATTGCAGTAGTTCAAACAGGAGATAACCAGGGCACAAGTGACTGAGTGGTGATCTCCCTATTCAGTAATGGGCATTAACTGGTGTACAACATGAAATACTGGACCATAAAGTTAATGTCAAGCCTCAATATGAAATAATTCTGTTTAGTCTTCCCACCACCCTCCTCTATATAACATGTTAATATAGCCCAAATCTAGGATGAGCTATCGTCTTGTTTGTCAAATGATAGTCTGTACTCTGCAATCCCATGGCATTGATTTCCAGGGTGGGTATTTCAGTGGGTTTAATGAAAATGTATCAAGTTTGTCAACAGAGAATGGAGGCTATAAAATTTAGGAAGTGGAGTATTAGGTCAGAATCTGTGGAAGTAATTCAGTAGGAATCCAAGGATCCTAATGTGAAGAAGAGCAAATCCAGCAACTAGTTATGATAATGGGAATAATTTCCTAGATTAAGATTTAATCTAGTTCTTAACAGAAGGATCGCAGTACAGAGGATACCAAGTAGCTCTTCCCTCCAAAAAAGACATCTTGGTGCCACAAGTCTATTCCCGTGATTAATTTGAGAAGGTAAGAGATTGACATTTTTGCCCCCCTGATCTAAATACATGATACAAAGGCACTGGTGGATATCCCTTGCCTACCAGAAACCAGAGCTTGGCAGTTGCAAGAAAATAACAGCTGCTGGGGTGCTGCTAAGCAACAGCTCCAGCTTGTCTCCAGCAGCAGCAAAGAAAACAAGGCCTGAGTTATCAACTGAAAGATGTTGGCAAAATGGCCTAGTCATTGGCTACAGTTTGATGGCAGTTTTTTTGGAAGATACTGTTTGTAATGACAACATAACACTGAGGACCTGAAGAGGGAAGAGAACTGTTTCTCATTCTCTCACTTCTAAAAAACAGATCTTTAGTTAATCTGATGTGGCCTGCCAGAGTAAGTGGGATCAGAGCTGTGATGCTAATTTTTGAACAATGGACTCACTAGTGACAGAAAATAGGGTCGAGGAAAGGTTAAAAATGTCCTTACTTAGTAGCCAAGAAAAGCTATAACAGTTTGTTTCCATAACTTTCTCTTTGGGCCATTTGTCTTAACAAATTAGTTGAGAGAGGCAAGAAGGATTAATGTTACAAGGTTCAACTTCATTTCAACACTCTTCCATCCCGCATCCCTTATATGGGCTGAAGCCATTCCAGTACCGAGTCTATGACAACTTGCTGTGCCATCTGGTCACCCATCACCACCTGACTGTAAGACACCTCACACCGGCCAACTTGCCACAGGGACATCTCATTGTGAGCTTTCCACTTTGGTTTCCAAAGCCAGGTCCTGCTTAAAGGAAGTGAAAGTTCCCACCAGCCCACTTTCTCTGAAGGTTTCCCACTTTGCTTTCCAGCAGCCCCCTGTGAAAGTCCTCCCCTCAGCCAGTTCCTGACTAAGGTATAAACAGAACTTGAAGCTGATGCAAGTTTCTGGTTATGCAAAAGGCTTCTGAAGTATTTACTTTGGGTCCTAGTGATACCTGGGTCACTCTGGTGAGCTATTGAAGGTTCAGGTACTTGGATTTACACAATAAGTTAAGCCATAATGTGATGGTTTTGTTCTGGCTTAGTATATAGTGCAAGCCCAAAATATAAAGAGAAACGTGTACATCTGATTTCCTGTAAAGATTGAAAGTTGTAATTCTACTGGTTCCTTTGGCAATTACTATGTTTTACTTTTGAATACACAAAACAAAATGCAGTGGGTTCAGAAACACTTGAAAAGTCTCAAATTTAGCTCTGTATGGGGCTGTGCTCCTCCTGGAAGAGTTGGTGTGCAATCTGGGGGTGTTCCTGGACTCTTAGTTCCTGAAGAAGTAATAGATAGAAGCTATGGACAAGAAAAACTTGGCTCAATATTAGCTAGTTCCCCACACAAGGCTGAGCAACAGACCTTGTCACCTTGCAGACGACTATAATGCACGCTGCATGGGAGTGATCTTGATGACCACCCAGAGGTGTGTTTTTTGAGGAAACAAATATTTGTGTATTTTTGCATGCAGATGATGCCATATTATTGGCTAAGAACATGAATCAATTGCAAGAAATAGTAGAATGCAATTATTATCATGGGTTTAAAAATTAATTTATCAAAACAGGTAAATGCATTGAACTTTGAAAAATTATACATAAATGAAAAACAAGAGCAAGTAGATGAATTTGTGTACCTTTGTAGAACATTGACTAAACATGGAAAATGTATGAAAGTGGCATATTGAGGTGGTTTAGTCACACAGAGAGAATGTTGAGTTGAACAAATATGAAAAAAATTGAATGGGTCAAAAAGAAAGAAAAAATGTAAGAGAATTATGTTTGGATGAAATAGATGAAATCTTGAAAAAAGGTGAAAATTTTAAAGAACAAAAGACAATATACCAAGTTGTATATCTATATATCAGTGAAACATGGACATTAACCTCACAATCGATACAATAGTAATGAGTGGTGCAAAGAGTCTTGGAAAGATACACGCTCAGCATTACAAGACAAGATACAAAGGCCTGTACATGGATTAGAGAACAAATGAAAGTATCCAATATTATCTAGAGAGTAAAAGAATGGAAATGGAAATGGCCTGGAACTGATGGTGGACCAGAGAATAGTCATAGAATGGATCCCACATGATAAATAGCATCTAAGAAAGAGACCCAAAACAAAGATGGATCTATGACATCAGCAGTATTGCAGGACCCATTGACAAAAGAAAGCTCATGACTGGATTGATTGGAAACATGTGGAAGAGGCCTTTATCCTGCGGTTAGATAGACGATCATGATCATGATCCTATCTATATGCAAGAAATAAAGAGAGAAAAGTTTGTTATATTGAACAATGTTGAATTAGTTGTATTTCCTTTTCTTTTTTCCAGCTCAAACCTGTAATTACTTTAACATTGTTTCTGATTCCCCTTCTGTATTTTGTATAACATTGATGCCCCAAAATAGTACAACATAGTGGACAAATACATTTAAGTCTGCATTCTTAATTCTGGAAGTATCTAAGACAGTTGTATGAGGCATTGCAATGACATGGTGATGTTGTTAAAGCTGGAATTTTTCAGCTATTTGAATTTTGTACATTTATTTGGCAGCAAATGATAGGTAGCAGAAAATTGATGTTGTTCTAAAATCTACAATTTAAGTCTGTACTATCTAATGACTTCACAAATGTGTTATTAATTTTAATGTCTTTGTTTTATGGCCAAAAAATATGGTCAAATCCAACACTATCATTGTCAGCCTTCTATGGTTTTCTGATAATTATGATAATGATAATTATCATTCTCTTGACTGCAGGTACAAAATGAATATCTGTTTCTCCTTCCTGAAAATGATGATGTTTGTATTTAATGGAGTGATCTTTGTAAGTATGTGCAAGGGTGGACGAAAACGTATTGTGCCAGAGAGTTGGATAAATAGTTTGGGAGGTTAAATAGATGCACAAAGTACATTTTTGCAAAATATCTTTGATATGCAGATGTGAGAGGTTTAAGAGCAGTATGAGCTTCATGTGTGGAAATATTCAGCATTGGAAAGCAATCTTAATACATTCCATTGTTCACAGAACAGACCAAATATGAAAAGAAAAAATGGTTTCCCACTGTAGTTCTCTTATAATGCAATGGCATAAATTGGGAATGATCCCAATTTCCTCCTCCATCCTCTAATTCTTAACAAATCACCTCCTATCCAACATTGTCTGATATAAATAATTGCATGGGATGTGAAGGATGAATATCATCCTTCTCTGCAAGTTTGTTTATTTTAGTATGTGTATTTGTTCACCAACAAATAGTTCCAATCTCAGTACAAGTCATCACTTAATGACCCTAATTGGGACTGGCAACCCTGTTGCTGAGTGAAATGTCACATGACTGTTCCAATCAGCAGCAGCAGGTCTAGTATTCCCAGTTGGTGTTTTTGAGTGAATACCACATAGCCGTTAGGTGAGAACCCAAGCCACTGTTGGAAAAAGATAAGGGGCTGCCTCCACTTCAACTTCCCCCATCTACCTGCTCCCACATTTCTGCTGTTTTGGCCAACTTTATACCCATTGCTGCTAGTTGCTGCTGCTGCCACCACCCAGCCCTGTCTGCTGCCCCCACACTAGATGCTCACTGCATTATGTACCTGTATGATACCAGCTAGAGTCTTCTTTCATGCCACTTTCTTTCATGCTAGTCCAGCCAGGGTCTACCTTGTGCACCAGCCTGGGCTTCCATTTGCACCCAGCTAGCTCACAAACAGAAGCCCTGATCATTATCATAGAAAAAAAACACAAACCTAATACAAAACCCCTGTCCAACCCAACTCACTCTGCTTCTGCTCCACTGGTGAGCAGTCAATTTCACAGACTTTCCCTGGAAGAAAATATTCAGGCACCTAGAAAAGAAGCATCATCAAATGTCCCTTAAAAAGTAGCACCATCAAGTGCTTTTGTGATAGGTAGAAAAATACCCTTTTTTCCCAAGGGGAAAAAAATGGTGAGTGTTGGTGATAGGAGATTCAATTTTCAAGGGAACAGAACCAGCCATCTATAGACCAGTCAGTCAATCCAGGGAAGTATATTGTGTCTCTGGAGCAAAAATCAAATAAAATCATACCAGGAAATAGTCAATATAAAACATAAGGCTACAAGTGACAAATTTACAATCATACAGTCACAAGTGGGAGGGGATGGGTGATAAAGAGTGATAAGAAGATTAAGAGATTAAAGACTCAGCAGATTTTGTAAATAGTTGGACAGTGTTGAGGGAATTATTTGTTTAGCAGAGTGATGGCGTTCCGGAAAAAACTGTCCTTGTATCCAGTTGTTCTGGTTTGCAGTGCTCTATAGCTTCATCTTGAGGGAAGGAGTTGAAACAGTTTATGTCCGGGATGTGAGGGGTCTGTAAATATTTTCACAGTCCTCTTTTTGATTCATGCAGTATTCAAGTCCTCGATTGAAGGCAGGTGGGTAGTAATTGTTTTTTCTGCAGCCCGAATTACTGTCTGGAGTCTGTGTCTGTTTTGTTGGGTTGCAGAATCAAACCAGACAGCTATAGAGATGCAGATGACAGACTCAATAATTCCTCTGTAGAACTGGATCAGCAGCTCCTTGGGCAGTTGGAGCTTTCTCAGTTGGCACAGAAAGAACATTCTTTGTTGTGCTTTTTTGATGACATTTTTGATGCTAGGTGTCCATTTTAGGTCTTGTGATATGATAGAACCTAGAAATTTGAAGGTCTCTACTGTTGATACTCTGTTGTCTAGTATTGTAAAAGGTGGTAATATGGGAGGGTTTCTTCTAAAGTCTATCATCATTTCTAGGTTTTGAGTGTGTTCAGTTCCAGATTGTTCCAGTTTCATCATGAGGCAAGTTGTACAACTCCTGTCTGTATGCGGATTTGTCGTTGTCTTGAATGAGACCAAACACTGTTGTGTCATTTGCAAACTTCGTTTGAGATGCAGTCATTAGTATATAGAGAAAAGAGAAATGAAGAAAGCACACAGCCTTGGGGGGACCCTGTGCTAATTGTACAGGTATCAGATGTGATTCTGCCTAGCTTCACCTGCTGCTTCCTGTCTGTTAGGAAGTTTATGANTGGGATCTAATAGCAGATCCATTATGGTTTTCAGGTGGGACAGTACTAGCCTTTCAAAGATTTTCATAACTACAGATGTTAGAGCAACGAGTCTGTAGTTATTCAGTCTCCTGATGGAGCGCGTCTTTGGCACTGGGATAATAGTAGAGCATTTGAAGCAAGAAGGAACATAGCATATCCCTAGTGATTTATTGAAGATTTGGGTGAAGATGGGGGCCAATTGGTCAGCACAGATTTTTAAGCAAGAAGGAGTTATCTTGTCTGGCCATGGTACTTTTCCTGACCTTTGTCTGTGAAATAGATCTTGCACTTCTTTTTGCACTTTTTGCACTTCCCCAATGGGTTGGGGTCAGTTGTAGGAGGCTTGACTGCTGTTGGTGTGTTTGAGATGGAGGTTGTGGAGATAGGTGGCTGTAATTTCCTTTCAAACCTGCAGTAAAACACACTCAGGTCATCTGCTAGTTGTTGATTTCCTTCTGCCTGGGAAGGAGGTTTGCTGTAGCCAGTTATTTTTTAAAGAGTTTTCCACATATTTGCTGGTTCATTTGTTGAGAACTGGGGGTTGTTTAAAGATACAGAATTGAATGTAGAAGCTACCCCCCCAGTTGGGGGGGGGAGAAGAACATTATATTCAAAAAATAGGTGAGAAGTTAGAAAAAGCAGTGGAAGTGAAAAATCAAAATGAGATGCAAGAAGTCAAAAACAAAGAGGAGAAAGGATTAATAAGTAAAAGACAATTAAATAACCCCCTAAAAGTTTATAACAGAATAGTGAGAAAAGGAAAAAAAATCTCCTTAAAAAAAACCAAAAGAAGTTTTGTTGATGGGAGTTCAAATAATACAGAAGAGACAAAAAGTATTCAGAAGGGAAAGATTAAGTACAAAAAAAGTAGGTACAAAAAAAAAGAAATACAAGATTCAGAGAGAGAGAGAGAGAAGGTTGATTTAAAAAATCAATAAACTGTGGAACTTCAAAAAGATTAAGAGATGATGGATAATGAGAAAACATATCAATAAAATTGGAAAATATACACAGGGAAAATAGTAGTATATACACTAATAGAAAATATAATTTAATAATATAATCCAAATAAGTCAAGACAGTAAATGGGAATTTAGGATTAGATAATTAAACTGTATTATGAATATTAATTGTGTGTTAAGTATATTATGAATTTAAAATATTAAGGATTAGAAATTGGGTGGG
Organism: Laticauda laticaudata; assembly: GCA_004320025.1. Lineage (NCBI taxonomy): Eukaryota > Metazoa > Chordata > Lepidosauria > Squamata > Elapidae > Laticauda > Laticauda laticaudata. The sequence continues at coordinate 8,749 of BHFT01008965.1, forward strand.
ATTTTGAGATACACTTCTGGGATTGATTAAATAATGTTAATATTTGGCATTATTATTAACCTACACATTTGGAATATTGAAGTTATGGTGGAATTATGAATAATTCTCAAAAAAATTAAATAATATTATTTAGGAACTATAAATACAGGGCGCAAAGAAATGTTATTTACACTTAATGAGAAAATGAGAAATGGATTATGAAAAGAGACTAGCATTTTTTTTTAATTTTCATTGATTTCAAAACAAACATAAACAAACATAACATAAAAACATAAACCATCTTCCATATATATACATACAGTGTGCCGGTTGATTTCTGCCGCGTTGATTTTACATATTATTTTGTAGCAAACCATTTCTGTTCTGTCATTCACAAATACATATATATATCCTCTCATACTTTCAACCAAAATATCAAAGTACCATTTATCTTCTTTATAATTCAATTGTTGCTATACTTTATTACATTCATCGATGTTTTATAAAATAATCAATATTTTTACTTAAATTTATTTTATAACATTCATATTTCCTACCCAGATCTGCCCTAGAATCATTTTGTAAATATAATTAAAAAAGAAAAAATTACATCTTTATATGTTTATTATTTTCTAAAAATCTATTACATTCATTAAGCTATATTTCATTATCTAACCACTGATAGAAAAAGATCCCAAACTTTTGCCAAAAATTGTTTATCATCTTGTTCTCAAATCAAACTGTCAGTCGACTCATTCTTCAAGCAATTCCAACACATCTTTCTTAATGATCTCTCCATGTAAATGGTATTTCTCATTTTTTCAGTTTTGATAAATACAATCCTCGCTGCTTCTGTTAACATACATTAGTACACATTCAGCATATTTTCAAATCCATTACCAATATATTTTTTTAGGGCAAAAATTCCAACAATAAAATCAAAACTCTCTGGTGTTACAAGATTCTATATTGTGATTGGTGTCCATTTATTCCCAGCCACAATGTAGCGTCATTTAAGTCCAAATTCTTTTAGCAGTCCAGGCATGTCCTACCACATTATGTTATATGGAGCCATGGATCGTTCCAATACTTTTTTGGACTTGATTCATTGCAACATCCTGTGACTATTACTGCTTGGGGGAAAAGCTGCCACCTGCTAAAAACGTATCTTTATAAAATTTTTCTTTATGATGCTGTCTGACATGTGTCAATTTATAATTCTTGAAACCCACAATTTTGCCATCTTCTCTAAGTCAAGTCCCAATCCAAAACTAATCTCTGTCCCCTAAAGCAAATCATATCGATTTCTAGATCAGTTAAGCTTGTCTCTTCTTCTAATTTAATTTTAATAAATATCCATAATAAGTTTTAATCACCTTTTACATCAGCACCTGTCAAAATCTTAATCTAAAAATCGGTCAATTTATTCGATAAAACACTTCCGTTTTAATGTCTTTATCATTACCCTTTGATATGTATTTTGCATATAGAAAAACCAATTTCCATTTTTCTTACCATTGTATCCTCTAATTTTTGCATCGATTAAGTTCACCCTTTCATTCATATTTCACCACATCTAACTGCTTATTCCTTTTGTATACTTGTAGGCATAGAATAATTGCCATTCAAAGTCGATAACCCAGACTGGAATTTTTCAAATAAACATTTGTCTTTGTATTCTTCTCCCAGTTTAACCACAAGACTCCCATATCCATAATGTCTAGAAGTACCCCTTGTGTTTTTGTTCTTCGTCAACCTAAAACGCATGTACGCCAACATCCAGAAACAAGACGTGTTCTGAATCCCAGTCAACCACAAGATACAGTTCTCTATCGGTAACAAGTATTCTTAGTGTCTAATCCATTCCGATTAACCCACATCAGTTGCGTAGCTCTGATGTACAATTCCAATTAAGCAAGCCAAATCGCTCCTCATTATTCTGCAGCCGTATTGCAAAAGTTTTAACTTTATTCCGCCTTCTTACTCCCATATATATTTCCAACCACGATAATATTAGTTTACAATCTCAAAATAATATTTTCCAAGCTGGTTGCAATTGTTTGAAAACAAATATAAAATTCTGGGTAATATATTCATTCTTGATTGTTGATATTCTCCCTATTAGTGACAGTTGTATTTTTCCATTTCACCAAATTCTAGCCTGCTATCTGCATGGATTAAGCTTGTAATATAGTTATTCTCTTTTAATGTACTGCATCTGTTTACTGTCAAGTAGTGATTCCCCAAGTATTTAATCTTATTCGTGACCTGGATTTTCAAATAGGTCTGCTATTCTTTTCCTTTTGTCTTGAATAACATGTTCTCTTTGTCAGAAATCTTTGTCTTGTCTTATTAATTTGTTTCAAGCCTTTCATAATGTCTCTATCTTTTCCATCAGAAGTGTCGTGTTGCACTGTTTCTAATGGATCTTCTAAGATGAAAACCAAATCATCTGCAAATGCTTGCATTTAAATTCTTCTTTTTAATTTTCATCCCTTGTTATGTCCTTTGCTGTCTCTAATATTTCTGATTTAAACTTCAAGCGTTAACACAAACAACAAAGGCTCGATAGTGGATCTTGTTCCTTTTTCTCTATATCAATAAGCAGTCTGTGAATCTCACCTCTATCATTTACTTTTGTGGTTTTGTTTTTGAGCTATTATAGCTTCTATCTGCTGAGTAAATTTTTCAGCTGAAGTACCCATCGTATGCAGCCAGTAACAACATAAATCAACCAGGTTCACATTTATTCAAAGACTTTGAGCATCTAGAATATCAAAGCCATTTGCTTTTTCAGAATGCAGCCTACATGAATATTCCAAAGTGTCCAAGACTTTTACTCTACGATATTGTCTTTAATTTGTCTCTTTTTGGCAGAAAATCCATTATTAGATCAGATGAATAAAACTGTTAAAAGTATTTCCTTTAAGTCTCTTTCTGCCAATCATTGAAGCAAAAATTTTATAATCTGCTATTTACGTAAAGAAATAGGGTCCTATAGTTCTTAATTTGTAATGGATCGGCCTCCTCTTTTGGAATAAGTGTATTATAAGCTTCATTAAACATGTTTTAGGTATCCTCTTCTTTAAACATACTTCATTTATAAGCTTTAAGAATTGAAAATTTTAACGAATCTTGTAAGTGTTATTTAATAAAATTTCTGCCGTAAGGCCATCTGGGCCTGCGCGCCGCGGCCGTGCGCCCGCCTCTTCCATTATTTTGCTTCTGCAGAGTGCTATTCAATAACTCCATCGATCATTTATATTGCTTATCTAACATTTGTTTCAATTTAGATAGTATCCTGTAAGTTATGTTGACTTTTCCTCATCAATATTCTCTTGTGGTAATAACCATTTCTCATTATAAGTCTATCAATTGATTCCTACCTTTTCTTCGTAAAGCTACCATAGCAAAACTTTGGCCTATTGCATCATCTACTTAACTTGCCAAAATTTCCTTGATTCCTTTCTTTCCTTTCTCAATTCTATATGCTAACCATCTTCCCTGGTTTCATTGCATCCTCCAAAGATAATTCTGTTTTGCACCTCTAATTTCTTGTGCTAGCTCTTCTTTTTCTATATAAAACCATTTTCATGTGTTCTAATTATTATCCATTTTAAACTTGTTTATCCTTTTATTCCTGTGGCATTTCTGTTACTCTTTCAAGTCTTAATACTATCCTCTAATGCCTTTAGGCAGTCTATCTTTTAATGGCTATTGTCTTTCCTTGTAAGATCTATTTATCAAGCCTCTTGGATATGCCTTCATTGTATCCATACATTCTGAATTGATGATATCCTTCTTTTTTGTTTTCTCTAAAGCAAAAGGGCAATTCTTTCTCCAAATCCAGTGTCTTAAAGTATTTCTTTAAAATAATATTTATTTAACGTCATCGATAGATCTATCTTTGTCACTTCTCCATTGTCATTGGATTGTGCGTCATGGCCTTTACTTCTGAATATTTACTTCTTAGAAGTATATAGTTAACCAATTCTTTGACATCCATGTCATATCTATTCTGAACCATTATAATATGTCCATTTGAATAGCAAAGTTACTTTGTTTAATTTTCGCATTTCTTTCTTCTCCATGTAATCTTTTGTAAGTTTATTTCGGCCAACCCATTTTAAAAAAAGATTTAGGGAGAGTCTTTCTGTTTTGCTTGTTATTTTCGTGTGCTGATATAAATCCAGTTTATTATCTACCAATTCATTAAATCTTCCATCAAAAACTAATTATTGAGCATAGTCCAGTTCAATTATTTTCATGTGTATTTTTTGCGTAAAATCTTTCTTTGATATCTATTCGGCAGCATAAATTGCAATCAGCGAGTTCTTTATATTAATTATCCATTATTTCCACCAGTAGTTATTCTTCCTAACTCATCATCAGTATATATCAATTTCGTTGCGAGGATAATATCTTTAAATATGAAACAACGACCTACTCCTCTTTTCTTGCCATTGTGTAAGAGGATAGAAAATATTTTCCCTAATTTTGCTGTTCTCAGCAATTGCTCATGTTGCTTTTTTGATGTGTACTGTGTAGACAAATTATAATCAAATATTAATTTTCTCTAATTTATGAAAAAAATTTCCTTCTTTTAACAGCTGAATTAAGTCCATTTATATTTTTATGTATTTAATTTTTTTCTTCCATGGTTCAAATTTTGTAATTAGGTTTTAACAGCTCTATCTCGTCGATCTTTTATTCGCGTTTCGTTCCTTGGCTTCCTCCTTTCCACCTACTGCCACCTTTCTATTTTCCCAGTCGTTCATTTGCGTAGTCCTCTTGGGGAATTCATATTAGTGCAAAATTTTCTTATTTTCTGCCTCTTTCTCCCTTTAAAAAATTCTGCCATAAAAATTGATTCAGCTTTTCAATTCGAATCAATTTCTGTATCTCTGTTCTTGCCATCGTGAAAACATTTAAAACCTTCTGGCGTGGATCAGCCCAGTTATAGGTTCACCTCATTTTTTGAAGTAGCAATTTGGTTAAGAATCGGTATTTCTCTTCTCATCTCTTCTCACTCTTCTAGGTACTTGTTCTCCAAGGACCACAAATCTCCTTATCCTTGTATTTCAAGTTTTCTCTCTCGCACTTGCCAGAATGTGCATTTAAATGGCTTTCTTATGTAAATCTGATATGAACTTCTCTTGGTAAACTATTTTTTCATTGCATATCCTTATAAAGAACTCGGCTAAATCTCGTCTATTCCATCCATTCATCTTCTCTTCAGTTATTTCAAAGCTTCTTGCCAAAATTGTCATGTCATATATCTCATCTCAGCTTTTGTCCTTTTTCTTCCCGTCCTATATTATTGAAACTCTAAGATAAATTCTGATCTGTCCATCTCCCATTGCTCCTCAGCTACCACCTTTATCTTAGTTCAACCACAGTTAATCTGTTATTCAATGCTCCCCAATCTTCTTATCTCTTTGTTACTTCTTCTTCAATTTCTTGGAGACCTCTCATCATACATTCCATACATTCAATTGTTGGCATGTTCTCCACTTTTTTTACATCAGTTTCTCTGTTCTTTGTTTTTTTTTTCACAGGGTTCCTTCTTTTTTTTGTTTTCCTTTGTTTTCAATTTGTTTTTTTTTCCCCTTGTTCTTTTCAATGTTTCTATTCTCTTTTCAATATCTCTGATCTTGTTAATTATTTTGAATCCTTGCCATTAATTCATCTGCAGGGTCACTTTTTCTGTGTTTTTTATTCTGTGCTTTAACATTACGTACTCGTACGAGCATGTATCTCCAGATGGTGGAGAGGAGAAGCAGAAGTGTGAGAGAACAGGACTGTTAATTCCTACGTTCATTTTGAAAATTCAAAATCTTCAAATTCTTTCTAGGCCTTATTCCAGTTGTAAAAATAACCAGCTACAAATTACAAGTAAAAAGGTGGGAAAAAAGAAAAAAACCAAATTAAGTAATAAAATTTAAAAAGCAAAAAGGAGACAAAAAAAAGATTTCTTCAGGCTCTTGATGCACTTAATCCAATCGATGTATTAGATGACAATAAAAATTCAAGAAGTTGAAAATAAAAGAGCATAGGACATCATTAAAAAACACGGAAAAAAGAAAAGTTGTAAAGTCCCAAGAAGGCAAAAAAGGTGAAGAAAAAGGCACTTAAAAAGAAAAAGGAATAAAATTCTTTCAGGTCTTCTTCAACACCTTAATCCAATTAAGGAGATCTCAAACTATAAAAAGATACATAAAAATGGACCAAAAAAAGAAAACCAATATGGAAAAGTGGATAAGTTCTCAGAAGCCAAGCGCCAAAAGCCCAAAAATCTAAAATATCTATTACAAAAAAAAAAAAAGAAAGACTAAGGGTATGATGGGGGATAAGGGTCGGCGGTAGGGGGAAATAGCACAGCTTGAAGAAAAAAATAAAAAGAGTACACTTGAACTTTATTTAATTATTAAGGCTCTTATTATAATTCTTTCTCTCTTCTTCAAAAACTATCACTTTTTCTTTCCAAGTTCAGCACCAGACTCCAAGCTGTTGATAAAAACCCAGAAGAGCATCTGCAATAAGACTCTCCCGTGCTTCCCTCTATCTTTTAAGCCATGTCACACAGCAACTAAGGATGGAAAGAGGATGTAAAAATGGAGAGAAACACTTTCCATCCGTTGGTGTTTAACGGATGCATCCGTTGTTTGTACTCACTGCGTCCATTTTTCATCTCTCTATCCGTCCAGCATCCCGTCTACTGCTAATTTCATCGCTCAAAAGTTTGAGCTGCACAAACTTTTCGAGCGCATAAAGTATCAAGCGTCCCGTTATACATCACTACGCATACGGGGAACAATCCGCGTATAGTCTGTCGTCATCCGCTTATGCAATCCACTATACCACTTTGGCATCCGCTATGCATCGTATGCATACGCGCAACGCACATCGCTCCAGCAGAAAATAGACACAGGGAGGAAGGCGACAAACGGACTATGGAACGACATGCAGCAGCAGTTAGTAAGCACGGACGTAGAAAGGATGAAAGCGGATGCAGCTTGCATATAAAGCCCATTAAAATGGAAAAAAACATTCATATAAAGGGACGTGATTCTCGGATTAATTTAAGAGTATCTGCAGGATGCTGGAGGAGCAAAAGGACCGCTTAGTGGCAAAACCTATATGTCCTATAAAAGGGAGAAAATTCACCGTGGATCTCTCACTTCAGTCAGCAGCCCTGCATGTGCAGACCTCTTCTAGCCTTCATCTTTTTGCTCTTTTTTTGCCTCTTTCCACAGCATCCAGCTCATCTCCACCATGGATCGTCGCACACTCCTTTTGGTGTAGCCGTCATTGTTCTTACACACAGTAGAGAGCAGGGAAGCCCTCTACAGCTCTTTCACCTGTGTCACGAGGAAGAAAAGGAGGCGTCCAGCAAGTGTCTGGGTCTGAAGAATGGATCAGCCGAGAAGAGCCGAGTGACGGACGTTTTGTATATAACCAAGCTGATGGTGGAGCTGAGGAACGAAGACAGCTTCGTGCATTCCAGAAACTCTCATTGAGGATGCGCCAAGCATGTTTGACGAAGTTGTGGAGCAACGCTGAGACCCAGGTGGACCAAGGCAAACACAACTTCCGTCACATCCTGACCCTGGGCCTGCAAGGTGACGCTCTGACTCTGATGCCACTGGCCTACTGGCGACCACGTACAGGAGCATGCAGTTATGCCTGGAGGGTGCCACACTAACACCATCAAGCATTTGTGGTAATGCAGAAGTGGAAAAGTCAACCGTGCCAGGCCCATCATCGAAGATACCTGGAGGAGCAACTTTCCTTTCCAGTGCCCCTCCACTGAAGAAGGCTGGAAGAAAGTGTGCCAGAGCCAGCTGCGATATCAGGGAAGCTGGAACATTTCCCCACACCGTTGGAGCCATAGATGCGAAGACATGTGGCCTGCAAAGCTCAGCCAACTCAAGGCGTCCACTTATCACAACTACAAGGGCTTCTTCAGCATCATTCCTCTTCGCCATGGGATGATGCTGACTACAAGTTCGATGTAGCATCGATGCTCAAGGCAAACGGGTCACTTCAGATGCCCAGATATAACAACACCAGTACCTCAAGGAGGGCTGAATGCAAACCTCATCATGCGGCTTCCAGATCCAGACCCCCTTGGCCCAACGACACGCAAGATGTGCCCTACTTCATCGTGGCGGGATGCACGCCTTCCTCCCTCAGAACCTACCTCATGAAGCCACTTTACACTTCCAGCATGCCTCACCCGTGAAGAGCAGGATCTCAACTACCAGGCTGCGTTCCAGCGGCAAGTGAGGTGTGCGGAAAACGAGCCTTTGGCATCCCTGCGCCAATGAGGTGTCCAGGTACTTCTCACCACCCTGCCGCAGCAGTCGCCCAGGGACCGTGAGGAACATCATGAAGCTCTGGATACCAGCACGCCTCTGCCATCACCTGCACAATCTCCCATGCGCCCCACGCTAACCAGTGTTGCAGAACAGGCTTCGTGGAGACCACCAACAAGGCAATGGCGCGACATGGAGCCTGGGTGAATGCGAGGCCAAAGGGCGAAATCTCTTGAATTCGACACTGTGGAGGACAGCCCCAACAGCGCGCACTTCACCCATGAAGGCGAAGCAATGCAGCGCGCAACCTCCATGAGACCCACTGGTGGTGCAAACTCCAAAACCAGCTGGACAGCATGTGGGAGTGGCGCCAAGACACAGGATCAGGTAGATGCGCTTAATGGACATGCTCCTTGAGACCTGTCTCATCACACTGCATGAGATTGTGCCAGTATGCGTTGAGTGCCCTACAATGAACAGGACATTTAATAAAGAGTTTTGTTATGTTGAAATGTGTTGATGAATGATTTAAAAAATTGTTATTTGATAATAAGAGCAGCGCCATAGGTGTGGCAGCTGAGGGGGACCATACAGTCCCCACTATGCTTGCACTGGAGGCTTATCTATTCCACTGCTATCCTTACCCATCCCACAGCTATTACCCATCCCACAGCCTAGTTACCCATCCCCACAGGGTATCTCTGCCCCATCCCACTGATACTCCTAACCCATCCCACGGCTATTACCCACCCCACAGGTATCCCTGCCCATCCACTTGCTATCACTTACCCATCCCACAAAGCATGCAAAGGCTTAAACCCATTTCTAAAAAAGTTTCCACCAGAACCTTTATTGAACTAAAATAAATGAAGCAAGTGTGTGAGCAAGCATAAATCATTTATTAAATAACAAATTGTAAAAGCAAAAGTGAGCCCAAGTAAAGTGTAGCCAAGCCAAAAATAAGTCAACAGGTTAGACCACCCAAGTCTCTGAGACACTCTTTCTCAAGTCACTCTGAGGCGATGCCCATGTCTCAGATTAAAGCGGGCCAGGGCGACTGTGGAGGTTGCATGGTGCTGGAGTGTGGTCTTGAATAGCACCAACTGGGGTGCCCTGGCCCCGAGAGAGACAACAGCGTGATGGTGTTTGAGGAAGAGCTCTCGGATAGCTGACTCAGCACCCGATGATGTGCAAGAGCTCCTCCTCCATGCCATGTTGGTCGTCAGAGCCCTCATGTACGAGGCACACGATTTCTACTGAGCCAGGCTTGGCTGTGGGGTGGAGGAAGGAGCAGTGTTAGTGGGGCTGTCTTGGTCTGCAGCCTGAGGGAGTGGAGGACTGGGCATTGGTTGGCATCATTGGCGTGGAGTGGCATCGAGGTTGGCATCGTGGAACCGGACTGGCAACGCGTGTCATCTGATGGACTCTTTGCCTGTACTGGGAAGGGCTGCTGCCTGTGCTGCTGGACCTCCTGGTAGACCGTAGCCCTGGTAGGTGAGGCCTGCTGGAGAAAGCCTGGAATGGGAGCGAGACATCACCTGGGGGCAGGAGCAGACCTGGACTGGGTGGGCAGCAGCGTGCCTCTGGGTCCTGGAGGGTTGTGAAGCAGCTTCGGTGAAACGGGTTCCTTCACCACCTGTACGTGGGGTTCTGCCATGTCCGTGAGGTCTGGTTCACATAGGTGAGGAAGGCTTGCGGTTGGAGGATGAGGAGTCGCGTGATGTACGCAGCTTAGAGAGGAGATCTACGCTGCTTTGATGTGTCCCTGAATTCTCCAGCAGACAGTGTGGCTCTGGCCGCCTCCGCTCTTGCCTCTCTGCCTGCTTTACTGGTGAAGTGGAGTGGGGGTGATGTGGGTTGGTCTACGTGGTGTCAAGTCGCCACTCTCCTTGCTCCCACTGCAATCAGGTTGGTCCTCGCACACAACCTCCGCCACAGGGAGTGCAAGCAGTCGGTGGCGGGTCTCCGTCAGTCGGGGACGCTCCACAGCATACCTGCCAGGACACAGGAGGCTGACTCTTGGCCAGAAAAGGACTGAACTCTTCTGTGAGCTGCCTGAGAGAGAGTGTTACGACAGAGGGGCTGCTCCTCAGGAGTGGCGGACCTCACCTCAAGAAGCTGCACTTGGCTATCACGTAGGTCTCCCGTCCGGTGAGCTTGGACGCAGCCTGCCAGACTTACATTGAGGTGTAGCTTCCCATACCAGGTGACTTCACCCACCCGAGAGGACCTACTGAAGTGTAGCCAGGACTCTCCGCCCTTCTCTCTCCAAGCCGCCTGCTTCCGCTTGGTGTCTTCGATACAGAGCCTGAGTCCATTCGAGCACCTCATCCTCATGTTCCTCTGTCGATGGAGTACTGAAGCCTCCTCTTCCGTATTTCGCGCATTGCACTCTTCCTCCTCTGGCAGGGCCTTCTGGGCCCTCATCAGGAGGGGCTTGAGAGATTCTAGGCTGATCCACCACACCTACCACCACAGCAGCAGCAACAACAGCGCAGCAGCAAAAGAACAGCCCACCAGGAGCACCAGCAGGACCAGCAGCACCAGCAGCCACAGCAGGACCAGGAGCCAGCAGCAGCAGATAAGCACAGCAGAAGCACCAGCACCAGGAGCAGCACAGCAGAGTAAGCACCAGCAGAAGCACCAGCACCAGGAGCAAGCAGCAGCAGAAAGCCCCAGCACAGCAGAGTCAGCCCGAGCAGCAGATGCCCCAGCAGAAGCAGAGTCAGCGCCAGGGGCGTGGGATGCGTGGCCTGTCCTTCTTGCCAGGCTGGCCAGAAGATGCACAGGCTTCCTCTTACTTCCCCATGGTTGTTGGCTGGATGATGTGTCTGGCAGCAGGTCTTTTCCTCTGAATGGTGACCTGTCTTGCGCAGCTGCATCCTTTTATATCCGCGCGGGCTGCACGCAATGCATCCTCCCCGCATGCGCAGTGAACGCTTTGCATCCACTAGGCATCCGCTAGGCGTCCGCTCTGCATCCGCTCCTTCCGCTGCGCGTCCGCTTCGCTGTGCTCCCCCGGAAGCCCTGTGGATGTACCATCCACTTCCATCCACTTCCATCCACTAGGCTTCCGTGGAGCATCCGCTTTACATCCTCGCTACATCCTCTCCTCGTCCGTTCCTTTCCGTTGTTGTCCGCTCTGTTTATGTAAATTTGGGGCACTTTTGAGAGCGGATAATAACGGATGGAACATTTTCTCGTCCTCTGTGTCCTTTTTACATACTTTTTCCATCCGTTGGCCGATGTGACAAGGCCTTTATCAACCAGGCAATGTCCTTGAAACAAAGTCTCAATTCTTTCTCAGCTTTGTCTGTAAAGAAAAAACAGAATACTTCCAAGCCTCTAATTGGCAGTGCTACAAAGTTTCTTCAGCTTTCACTTTCCCCCTCTCCTTTTCCAGGCAAAATATAATCAGGATTAACTAAAAAAGAAAAAAAGTATTTAAAAAATAACTAAAACGGAATCTCTAGCTTAACATGTTTTAGAATCAAAAAGGAGAAAAGAATAAATAACAAGAAGAAAAAGAAATCAGTCCAGTTTCAAAATATAAAATCATATATAAAAATTCAACAATGAAGAAAAAAAATTATTACTTTGACATCCTTTTTAAAAACCGCTGCTTAATCACTTCTGTCAAAACATTTACAGATTCTTTCTTTTCTTTAGGGTGTCCTTTCAAGTCTTAAAATGTATTAAAAAAAAGATTCTCACCAAACTGGCACATTCTCTCTTTCTGTTCCCTTCCGTCTCGGAGCTGTCCCAACTTCAGCAGCTTTAATGGCTGCCTCTCTGCTTCTGGCAAAAAGAGCTTCNCGGGACAGTTTAGATCCAATTGGACCGTCCAGGAGCAAAGATATCGGCAGTGATCTCAGACCTCCAAGATCACATGCTGTATCGTCACAACCCCAGCTCCGCCCTCTCCCAAAAGAAACTAGCATTGTTGAAGTTATGGAAATTGAAAGATTAGAATTACACATACCTATTTGTATTATTGTTACTGTTGCTGAAAAAAGACATGACCCAGTCAATGCAAAGTTCACAAAATATGTATATTTATATTGAAAAATAAAAAAAACTTATTTGAAAAAGTATATATCCCAATGTGGCTCTGGAGTGGGGAACAAATGGAGGCCTGTGGCCAGCATAAAACAGAGATCCTGAGTGGGACGTGAACAGAGGCCATGGGCTGGTATAGTAGTGGTAGACTATGAAGTGAGTATGACAGTGATGAACAAGGCAGCAGGAACAGCTGGCAGCATTAGATAGGCAGACAGCCAAAGGCCAGTGAAAAATACTTAAAGTCATCACTGAATGAATGACTTTAAGTGAGGGCAATCTGTAGTGTTGGAAGATAAACAATATCTAGTTAGTGTCAGGCTCCAGAAACCAAGAAAGACATGTGCTGATTCTACCAAGAAGATTTCTTTATTGTTCCTCACTTATAGAGATGCTTGGTGGCAGGATGCATGGAAACAAAATTTAAATAAACAAACAAACAGAATCTTGTCAAACTGAAGCACCCTGCTGCCCACAACATGCGTAAACTATAAACAGAGAACTATTCGAGACTCTTTATTTCTCTTACACAAACTATCTGAACTAAACTGCCTCTTAGTTCTCTGGAGTGCTTCCTGTCACTCCTGAAAATCCAACCTACATGCTATCACAGTTAGATTAAGTAATATTTTAAAAGGATACCTTTGTTATGGCTGAAATATTCCACCAAACTCTCAATGGGATGGAATGCCCATTCTCTGCTTTCTTTTAAGAAGATATTGTTTCATTATATATTAGCTTTTTATATATATTTCTTTTTAACCTATTTATTACAGATAGTCCTCGCTTAACAACCAGTCATTTTATGTTCATTTAAAGTTACAGTGGCTGTAGAATGGGTGCTTTACAACCTATAAGCACCTTCAGCTGTCATAAATGGTCACACTGCCTCCCATAGTCACTGACTACTTGTCAGGGGAGTCAACTTTATGACTGTTTGCTGCCTACCATGGTTACCTGACCACAATTTGCAATGGTTTTTTTGTCAGTTTCTAGCATTTTATGCTGATTTCTAATGAAAAGCACTAATTCAAATTAATGGATTGGCTTAACAGCTAAATCCTTTACTTAATAACTTCAGTATTCGCTACTCGGCCTTTTGGCTAAGATCAGGTGTGTGTGTAGTATTTGTTTAACGACTGTTGCAAAAAAAAAAAAAGGTTGGAAACTTACTTCCGGTCATGTGAGTACCATGACTTACAATTGCAACAACTTATGACTGTAATTCTGAGCTCAATTATAGTTGTAAATCAAGGACTATGTGTATAGATTGTACATTGCCTTGAGTATCCCTTGTGGTAAGGGGAAGATTTATGAATATTTCTCATTAGTCAATTGAAAGGTGGTTCAGTTTCTTAGGAATGAAATGTTGAAATTAGCAAACAGTCCATTTTGCTCAAAAGTTTTTATAGCAGAATTAGAAGTGATACCATCTGTGTTCTCTCCATTTTCCTCCCAGCTAGGGGGCCTAGTTTTGCTGGGCATTGGTATCTGGGTGAAGGTAGATGGTGATTCCTTTGAGAAGATCCTTGGAGTTGCTGCACCACAAATGTTGCTTCTTCTCCATGTGGGTTACCTATGCATAACAGTTGGCAGCATCCTTTTCATCATGGGCTTTTTGGGATGCTGGGGATCTGTGAAAGAAAACAGATGTCTCCTGCTGGTAGTAAGTAATTTGCAAAAAGATCTTGCCATGGACCAAATGTGGGTGTTGTGAAGTTATTAAGCTGTATAGTTTACACATGGCTACTCTTATCTTGACTTAATATGTGCTCCTGGACCTTTTCTGCCTCCCAATTCTTTTGAATATTGATATGCCGGTAGAGTTGTAAAATAAATGTCCCAACTAACATTTATCATGAAAGGATCACCAGGCTCTTTTTCAAGCATTTTTGATTCCTATTTATTTTATGTAGCTGGATTGAAGTCAGTTCTCGATGTTGATATTACTCAAAAATTCCAGTTAGGTAGACAGGAATATTATTTTTTGTCCCTTAAAATTCTCTTAATATATTAATAGATGGTGCAAAGAATTATTCTACTTAGATTCTTTATCAGCAAAAGACTGATGAAAGGTTAAAGGAATTGTAGATAGGTCCCAATGATATATCTTTATATGTTCTTTAAAGACATAAGTGCTTTCAAATTCAAAATGCTGCACAGCCCTAGTATTGGATGCTATTTGACATTTGAAATAACCTGTCAGCCCTTTAAGGCAGATGAGAAAACAAGTATCACAAACAATAGATTACTTTATTGAAGTAGGCTTTAATAATAGAATCTTGAAAGCCTAACATAGTTTCTCCTTCTTATACCCAAGCAAGTCAGGGCAGACTAATCTTGAATTTCTTGATCATGATATCAGACATCATTATAAAGCACCTGAGAAATATCTTAAAATCCATCTCTTTATAAAGCCTACCCAGTTCAGAAACCGCTTAGTTAAATGATCTGGCTGCTTCATTCTGTCAAATAGGCTGTTCCTTATATGTGGTGTGGGGACAGTCTCAGGCCACTTCACTTTTGGCGAGATGTTGACTTCCATCCATCTCCCTTATAATCCACATGGACATAATTTATATTGATATAAGTACAGTATACCAAAAAATGGGCTGCTCTATGGGTATTATTAACACTATGAGAACAAACTCAACAAAAGAAAGAATAGCATATCTTATCTACTCACTGCGGTGTGTCTGTTTCTCTTTGTCTCAACTAAAAGCAATTATATGGTGCAATATCAAATCTTTCTATTTAAAAACATTGGAAAGTAACTTTATTTAGATTTTGCCTAAACCCTGGCCCTCCTGTAATCCTTAACTAGCATTTTTGAGCTTTGGCTTTGCTAGTAGTAAACAGCACATTTCTCTGTTTCCAGTTTTTTGCAGTTATACTGATAATCTTCACAGCAGAAGTGGTATGTGCTGTTGTGGTGCTGATTTTCTCCACTGTGGTAAGTCATGGCTAACAATCACCCCCACACACACACCATTTTTCCACAGGCTACTCAATACCCATCCTACTAGGATATGTGGTGTAGTATAGTCCAATAGGTCTAAAGAACACCAAATTTAGGCAGGCTGATTTAAACATGTTGATGGCACAGTTCATCCAACTGTAGTGAAATATGTTGAACAGCTGATAAGGTAGATGACACTTTAAACAATATTATTTGGAAATGAAGTGACAAATTGTAATGTTATCATTTACCATGAATATGTCTCTTGACTCCAGACATCTATATTTGTTGAACACTTGAAAAACTGGGCCATGAAGACTTTAACAGAAGACTATGGGAGGCAAGAAGACCTCACAGCCATTTGGGACACTACAATGAAACAGGTAATTCAGCTGCAAAAATCAGTTTTATAAAATCATAGAATCATAGGGGCTGGAAGGGACCTTGGAGGTTTTCTAGTCCAATCCCATGCCTAAGGCAGGAGTCCTTATACCACCCTAGACAAATTAATGGTCAATCTTCTCTTGAAACCCTCCAGCAAATGGAGCACTCACAGCTCTGGGAGGCAAGTTTTTCCACTGACTAATTGTTCTCCTGTCAGGAAATTCCTCCTTAGTTCAGATTGGATCTCTCTCTAAGGAGCATCTTGGAGCACCGGGAAACTATCAGAGGACTGGAAAAGAACTGATATAGTTCCCATCTTCAAAAAAAAAAAAGAAAAGAAAGAAAGAAAGAAAGGAAAAAAA
>BHFT01008970.1:0-21587 GCA_004320025.1 Laticauda laticaudata
AGAAAACCCGAATAACCAAAGATCCACATACAAATACTCGCGAAAACCTCAGAAAACAAATATATAGTTCTATATATTTGTGTATATACAAATATATATCCAAACTACAAGAGTATGTCTGCAGTATTCTCATGGACTTTATATGTATATATTTGAATCTCTCCTGCCTTCTGTGTCCTTTTTTAAAATATATAAAATTGACTTCATGAGAGGTTAGAAATTTGTTAGATGTACCCTAACTATAACACTGTAATATTTTTAAACAGCTAATATATGAAAGCAATAATGCATATATCTATTTTATCTGTTTCACTCTAACTTTTCCATATATATCTGAATTTAATACAATGTAATTATTTATTACATCATAATTATTTACATTATTATTTATAATGTAAATAATAATTTACATTACATTATTACATTATTATACATTATTATTTGTAATATAATTATTACAAGTAATATAAGTAATATACAATTAATATAAGTAATATAATTATTACATTATTAATAATAATGTATATAATTATTATATTATAATGTATATGTATATAATGTATATAATTATTACATTATTATACATTATTATTTATTACATACATAATAAATACATGATTTATTATAATTTATTAGACATAATTTATTATTATTTATTACATACATAATATAATGTAGTTATTTGTATGACTTGTATGAATATTGTACAGAAAATATAGCATGTCTTGTGCAGAGAAATTCTGTGCAAGTTTTTATACAGCCCTTAAGGATTGGGGTTACATTTTAAAATATTAATTTAAAAATCATTAAAGTGGTATGTTTTGTTTTGTTTTTCTTCACAGCTGCTATTGCTGGAATCCTTCACTGGTAAGTTTATGTTCAATAAACAAATATGCTTCATCAATGTCTACTTATAGTAGCATTATCTCTATAATTTATGTTTTGTCCCTTAGGTTGCATACAGTGTTAGGCCAGATGTTATAAAGCATGTTTGTCTTCCACTCCTTTTCTTTCAGACTGCCCTCCTCCTTCCCTTAAAGGCAGTTCTTGGGTTAGAGGCCAATTGGGATTAGAATAGCTGTTGCGAAGTGATGTGACCATAAATGAATAATGACAGCAGTCCCAGTTGCCATCACAACCCCAAGATATGCAGGTCATTAAACAGGAACAGGTAGGAGTCCCACATAAGGTGCATGGGGGGGCATGTGCCTACTGTGGGTGAACACTAAGAAGTATGAGTTGATCTGTAGAGGCCACAGGCATGTTAGAATGAAGATAGGCAGGGAGCTGCTATGAAGTAGGAAGTAATGGACTCCTTGGGAAAAAAAGCAGGAGTATTTTACTGGGACAATATACAATCTTACCATCTTTCCCAATATTTTTGTTTATGAAAAGCTGCCAGTGACATTCATATAACACAGCCCACTATGAAGTTATAATTATGAACTAGGCACTGAGTATTTGGATCATGTTCATATGGCAGCAGAAACTTTTTTAAAAATTAAGTTTTTTATTTATATATGAATGTTTTGAAAGCAGAGCATTGTCCAGGCATTTCATTTTATCAAAAAATAAAAACAATGGATATGCTGAAAGCAACCTTGTGGCAAAGTCATAGATGTGAACACTTTATGTTCACCCATGGATTTCATTTCTTTGTCCATGGCTTCTTTCCACTTTACTTATTCAATTTTCGGTAATGCCAATACTTCCTTGTAGTTCCTTGACTCATACCACACATTACATACCTTTACTTCATTAGCAGAATACCTGTTAGGTAAAATCACCTTGTTCATTGCTCTGACCTGCGTGGCATTGACTACTCTTGCGTTTCAATCTCTCTTGCTTCATATCCCAGTCATCATCTTCTCCTGACTCCTTTTCTAGTTCTTTTTCAGTTTCTCTTCCCTGAATGTTGACATGTCATTAAGTGAGTTACCATCACTAAGTGGGTCACTGTTGCTAAGTGGATCATTCCAAAAATTGGCATCAATTTTGTTCCAATTTTGCTCTGCAAAGCTAGAAATCACTATTCTCTTGCTCCCATCGCTAAAGCTATAGCTCTTTGAGCCAGGCTTATAGGCTTTTAACCTGAGTTTTCTAGCCTTTGTTTGACATTTTCTCCTGATTGCGGGATAGCGGGACAGACCCCACTGCCGACAAGAACCGCCTGCCCATCCGTAGGGGCATCTCTTTGCTTGACGGCGGCTGCGTCGACAACAAATCAGTGAGCCATTTGGGCTTCGGTGGGTGGAAGCAGTGGCGGGAGGGTGATACCATCATTCTCCTCCCCCACGTCCTGCTTTGCTTCCCACCCCAGAGCTTCGGGTCACGGTCTCGTCGGATTCTGTCCCCCCCACCCACATTGTTCAAGTGGAACAATGCTTATTGCAATGCTCTCTTAGCTCATTCATAGTAAAAGTAATAATTATGAGTCTTTGTACAGATTATATAGGATAATCAATGGGAAATGTGAAGTGCTGGAAGGTGCTGGCACAGCAAAAACAAGCTACTGGCATATGATCAGAATGTTCTGGGCTTTTTAACAAATATACAAAGTAATCCCAAGAAACATGAGGGTAGAGGAGATGCTACCAGGAAGGGGGGGAGGAGGAAGTTGCCTGGCCAGTCTGTATTCTTAGGGAACTAACAGAGGGAATAAAACTGACAGAGAGAATAAAACTTAGGGGGAAAAGTTCCATGGGTGGGGTTCAGGCAGCTGGAGCAAGAGGAGAGCACCTGGCCATTCAGGTGAATGAGCCAAAAGAATCCGCAGCTCCAGGCTCTGTGTCTTGCCCAATGGCAACACTCTGAACATAGCATAAGCCGCGGTGAGGGCAGAAGGGAAAGCAACGGCAGCAGAGGAAGCAGCAGCAGCGGCCGATGACGGTCCTGTGATGCAAAGTGCTCTGCCACAAAGTGCTCCGCCACCCTCCCACTGACCTGGCCTGCAGCCAGCACCATACTCAGGTCTGCTGCAGAGGTGCTTGGCAGGGATAGGGAGCTGTCCACGCTCCGCCACGGTCAGCCGTTAGGAGTGGCCTGGTGATGAGGCAAGTCTGCCTGCGGGCCACTCCTAATGGCAAGTTCCCCCTGCCCTTCCCCACCAGTTTGCATTCTTTAAATAGGCCCAAATTTTGGGTGTGGGGCTTAATTTCACTTCATGCCTATATAAAACAATGCTGGGCCATCCTATTGGGGGGGTGTATTGTTGGAGAAACACAGTAATTACCTGCGGTCTGGTTACATTTCCAACATTTGGTGGATATATTTTTAAATATTTTTGCTAATATTGCCAGTGGCAGATGCCACCTGTAAAACATTTTATAAATATTTTCCTTATATGTAGTAGCCATTGTCAATTTGTAATTTCTATCTGAAAGTTTTTGCCATTTGTCTAGTTCTATAGTGTAGCCAAATTTTTTTGCTCATACTATCGTTTCTTTTACTTGTTCATCTTCCATTTTAAAGTTTAGTAGATAACCATATAGCTTTCTTATCAGTTTTTCATCTGTCCCTAATAATATATTATTGTGTTTTGTTGGTTCTTTATAGAAACCCCATGTTTTCACATCTTTCTCATATCTTGAGTGTACTTGCAGGTATGCCCACCATGCTAAGTCTACTCCTTGGTTTTGTAATTCCTACCTGGTTTAAGTTCCTCTTTCTCATTTAAAATGTCTTTGTAGGATACAATTTTTTCAAAGTTAAGCCCATGTCACACCGAACCAACGGATGCAAAGAGGATGTAAAACGGACAAAAAAGCTTGCTATCCGTTGGAAAACGCGTGGAAAATGCGATGTACTCACTGGACGGCAGAACGGATGCAGAACGGATGCAGAAATGGATGCCTAGCGGAAACAAAGCGTTTAAAACGGAAAAAACGTCTCAGAGGACCTCTCCTCGGATATTAAGCATGTCTGCATGGATGCCTAGAGGATGCCTAGAGGAATGCCTAGAGGATCCAAAGGGACACCCATCTACGTGCAATAAAAAGAGGAGCAACTCGCCTGCAATCCTCACTTTCAGAACAGCAGCCAAGCTGTTGCAGGACCTCTGCAGCCTTCATCTGACTCTTTCCTCGTCCACAGCATCAGTCGGTCCCCCTGGGATTGTGACAAAGTCTGTCGGCAGCCACCATCCTTTCTGCAACAGTCAAAACATCTACAGGGCTCTGTGAAACTACTACGGTGAAAAAAAAGAGCGGCGGCCAAGGAAGCGTCTTGGTCCGAAAGATGGATGTCGGAGAAGAGCAGAGTATGAGTCCTACAACAAGCTGATGGTGGAGCTCAGGAACAAAGACACTCTCCGGGCCATTCCTAGAACTTCATTAGGATGCCTCCAGCCATGTTTGACAAAGTTATTGCAGCGGTGCACACCCAGGTTGACCAGGCAAACCCAACTTCTGGCCCAGCCTGGAACCTGGGTCAAGGTGGCCACTCACTCTGCGCTCACCTGGCCTACAGGACACACCTACAGGAGCATGCAGTACGGCTGGAGGTGCCACACAACACATCAGCACATTGTGGTCAGAGAAGTGGTGGCAGGCCCATCATCGAAGAATACAAGGAGGAGCTCCTCCAGTACCCCTCCACTGAAGAAGGATGGAAGAAAGTTGCAGAGCCAGTGGTATCCAGAGAGTGGAACTTTCCCCCACACCGTTTGCGGCAGCCATAGATGGCAAGCACGTGCCTGCAAAGCTCCAGCCTAAGTTGGGGTCCATATTCAAACTACACAAGGGCTTCCTTCAGCATCATCCTTTCGCAGTGATTCGGTCTGGACTACTACAGAATTCACTGTACATCGATGCTTCAGGCAACGGCTCATCTTCACATGCCCAGGTATTAATAACGCCAGTCACCTCAAGGAGGGGCTGGAGACGCAACCTCATTCGTGGGCTTCCCAGACCAAACCCGCTGCCCAACAACAAGCAAGATGTGCCCTACTTCGATCGTGGGGGATGACGCTTTTCTCCCTCACAACCTACCTCATGAACCCTACACTCCAAATAACCTCACCCATGAAGAGAGGATCTTCAACTACAGGCATCAGGGCAAGACGGGTGGTGGAGAACGCATCCTGGCATCCTGGCCAACAGGTTCCAGGTACTTCTCACCAACATTGCAGCATAGCCCAGAGACCATGAGGAGGATCGTGGAAGACTTGCTGCATCCTGCACAACTCTCATGTGCACCCACTACCCAGTCTTGCAGACAAGGCTTGTGGACCGTCAAACAGGCAATGGGGACATGGAGTCTGGGGAATGAGGCAAGGCAAAAACCTGATTCGACACTGAGGATGTGCAAGGCCCAACAGGAGCCCACGTGAGGCGAAGAAGCAGCGCACCTGCTGAAACACTGTGCAACTCCCCAGCTGAGCAAGAGTGGGCAAGACAGATGGTAATGCTTAATGATGCTTCCTTCAGCCTGTCTACGATCACATGGATGAGATTGGGCCATGTATTGTTGGTTGGCCTTACAATGAACAGGGCGGTTTAATAAAGAGTGTGTTTATGTTACGAATGTATGGAATGATTGATTATATCGTTATTTGATAATAAAGGGCCATAGTGTGGCACCTGGGAGGGTGACCATACAGTCCCACTATGCTTGCACGGAGGTTATTCTATCCCAACTGCTATCCTAACCCATCCCACAGCTATTACCTCATTCTACAGGTATTCTCTAACCCATCCCAAAGCTATCCTCACCATCCCACAAGCAAGCAAAGGCTTAAACCATTTCTAAAAGTTTCCAGCCAGACTCTTATTTAAAAAAAAGAAATGAAACAAGGTCGGGTGAATCATAAAATAGACTTTATTAACAAAAGGTATAAGACAAATGAGTCTCTGGCACTCCTGTTGGTCGCTCAGACTCAGGGGTGAAGGGTGCAGTGGTGCTGTTGGAGGTGGCTAGGTGCTGCAGTGCTTGTCATCAGCTCCTCCAGCAAGCAGAAGCAGCAGAAGCGCCAGCCCCAGAAGAGCGAGCCCGTGCTGCTCAGAAAGCCCCAGGAGAACCAGAGTGAGAGGGCCAGGGGGCGGGATGGTAGCCCCTGTCCCCTCTTGCCAGGGCTGGCAGCAGATGGCTGAGGCTTGCTGTGCTTCCGCAGTGGGTGGGGTTGCTGGCTGGAGGAGCTGCGGGAAGAACAGGAGCTGGCAGGGAGCGCTCGGCATGGGAGTGGGTGCAGCAAGCGCTGCAGCAAGGGCTTGCAGCAGCAGAGGCACACGCAGTGCAAGAAAGGGCAGCCAAGGCAGCCAATCCACTCTCAGCAGCAGTCTTTCCTCTGAATGGCGACCTGCTCCGAGCTGCTTCCGTTTATTCCACGGAGCTGAACGCAATGCATCCTCCCCGCACTCCCGCGGCAGATTAACGCCCAGGCATCCATTAGGCTTCCGCTGTGCATCCAGCTTCAGTCCGTTCCGCGTCCACTCTGCATTCAGCTTCATCCATTCCGCGTACCGCTTTGCTGCGGCCCCCCGGAAGCGCTAGCGGACGTGCCATCGCTCCCATCCACTTCCATCCGCTCGTGGGCTTGCCGTTCCGCATCTGCTTTGCATCCGGCCCTGCGTCCTCCACGCGTTCCGGTGTTATCCCTCCGGTCATGGCATATTTCCTTCCCCTTTGAGAGCGGATAACAACGGATGGAACATTTTGCTCGTCCGCTGTGTCCTTTTTGCATCCGTTGGGCAGTGTGACATGGGCTTTGACAACATTTGAATGTATCAATGCTTCCATTGTAGAAAGTCAGACTGGTATTTTCCTATAGTTTTACTAAAAGTAAAGCATTCCTCACCTAATACATAATGTCTTTGAAAATATCTATGCGCTGGATTCCTTCCATACCACAAAAGGGCATGCCACTTTAATTGAAGATCATGGCCCTCCAGTAGTAATAATCTTCTATGCCTCAGCGTTATCAATTCTTTCACCCATGTAAGTACAGATGAATGATAATACAACTCCCAATGAAATATCCTCCAAACCCCGTAAATTTAGACTCCTGTAATATTTTCAATCTTATTCTTGCTTTTTTCCATTGCCAGATATATTTCAAAATTATTTTGTTCAATAGTATTTTTTCTCTATTTTTATCAGTATTGTTTGGAATAAGAAAAGTAACTTCGGCAAGATATTCATTTTTATCATAGCTATTCTCCCTTGTCACTGAAAGTTGTAGGTTCTTCTGTTTCTCCAAGTCCAGCTTAATTTGTTGCATTACCTTTCTATCATTTTTAATTGTTGCACATCTTGCTGTTAAATAAATTCCTAAATATTTTACTTTCTTAACTATCTGAAGATCTATCTTCTTTGTCAATTCATTTTTATCTTATCTGTAAGATTTTAACTTGTATTTTAGTTTTTTCTTTATTTATTTTCAATCCTGCAACTTCTCCATACTCCTCTATTTTCCCTATTAGTCTAGGGCCGGTTTCTAATGGCTCTTCTAGTATAAAAACTAGGTCACCTGCATGTCAGTGTTCCAGCAAACCTCCACTCCAACCAATAATTCTGAGACAGACATTGCTCAAAAGTTCTCTTTTATTTGGATAGTAACTGGCACAACTGTGGGAATCCCGAATCTGAAAATTCCGAGCTTCCTTGCAATAATCAAAACTACAAATCCAACCCCCTACACCCATCATCACATGCCCCAATCATCCTCTGTCCCGACTGAAGACTTCCCCTCACATATGTGCACAATAGCATGATGTTGAACTTAAAAAAGAATGTTATTTTGTCTAACTACATATACCCCAAGAACTTCCACCCTCCCACTTTCCCAGGCTTAAAACGTGGCAGCTTGGGAGCATCTGGTTTCAATATGACTTCCAAAGCTGACACTGTAAATGCTTGTAATTTATACTCTTCTTTTTTTATTTCCATTCCTTTTATTTCTGGGTCCTGTCTAATATTTCTAATTAACACTTCCAATGTTAATATAAATAACAATGGGGACAATGGCCATCCTTGTCTTGTACCTTTTTATGTAGAAATTCTCTGTCACATCTCCATTCACAATCACTTTTGCATATATTGCCTTGACCATGCTTATAAATTTTTTGCTTAAGTCCATATACTTTAATTGTTGCACCATAAATTGCCAATTTACATTATCAAAAGTTTTCTGGGCATCTAAAAAGATCAATGCTAATTGTTTTCCATAATACTCTAACATATCTAAAATAATTCTCATATTGCTACTAATTTGCCTTTTAGGTAGAAACCCATTTTGAACAGAATGTATAAACTCATTCAGGAATCTCTTGAGTCTTTCAACTATGGTTAAAGTGAATATTTTGTTGTCTGAATTTAATAAGGCCTATGGTGTAATCTGAGTCTTCTTTCGGAATTAAAATAAGATTAGCTTCTGTCTATGTATATGGTATCTTGGCTTCTAATAAAACTTTGATATACCTCTAACATTGGCAAGCTCAGTATACAACAGCAGAAACTTACAGGATTGGTTATAACTCCTTTTTTTCTCCAATTGTATTTACTTAGCATTCTCTTCCTCTCAGTATGCAAGGAAGGAGGCAAAACATCCTTCCTGATGAATTTAGACTGGGGTGTCAAACTTACAGCCCATGGGCCAGATGTGTCATGCGCTGGTCATGCTCATGCCCAATTTAGCAAAAAGGAAATAAGTCGCAATACGTCACATGATCACCTTGTGACAATGTGAGTTTAGATCTTACTGAGATGACACTGGGAAAAGCTTTTGGAGCTTGTTAGTTCACAGTTCTTTCTAGTGCCATTCCACAAAGAGAACAATTATTTCCAACTTTCTGGGGAAGTCACTCTATGCTGCATGAGACCAAAGGTTGTACTCAGTTTTCAAATCGCCTCTGTGTGATTTAGGCCAAAATTGATGTTTTTTACTTTTTCTCTGTATTTTTTAATTCATTTACATAATAGGCTTCCTGTTTTTACTTGTACTTTTTAAATTGTACTCACATTTTTTTCTCTCAGGATTCACCTTTTTAGGCATAATAAACAATAATAAACAAGATTTGGTCTCATTAATACAACATTAGTCCATTGTTGCACTAGTATTGTTGTTTCAGAAGATATTAGAATGTACACATTCAGGTCTTATAAAAGGAAAAAATAAGAATTCTCAAGTAGTAAGGCTGATAATTTGCTGCATGCCTATATTTGAAGGAGTAAGCAATATTTCAGGCTGAGATGAAGGCTTTCTAATTTAATTTATGTCTTTGTTGTTGCTATTTTAATAGTTCTAACATAATAATGCTGGGTTATATTTTAATATATAGGCCTCTACTCAGATATTTTCTGAAGTCAAATATTTTTCATTTAATACAACCTCCATGTTGATGACAACTTTTTTCATATGTTAAACATTTAAAGTACATATAACAGTATGGAAATAATGACTTACATGACTCTGAATGTCATGTAGATTTCATGTTTATTTTCTTATAATGGACTGGTTTGTGTAGAGCACATGACGGATCATGGTACACCTAAGTTGTTAAAATACATGCAAATGATTGTAATGAAGGGGAATAGACTCACTAGGAAGAAATAGAATGATCTATCTATCACTCCATAGCAGGATTCTGTATTTTTGTGATTAAGTTTTATCCAATAATCTCTTTACCCAAATAATTCCTGCCTCTTTCTTCTGATTTATTGTCAAATATGTATACTTTTAACAGGTATCACATAAGCACTCTCTTTGAAAATGATCGTCACTTTTCTCATCTTTCAACTCTGGAACGGGAAATGGCATTTCGAACTGAAATGGTTAGAACTTATAACTTAAGTGATATTATTATTTTAGATTTATTAATTCTGCAATAAGGATATACAATTATATGTTTTTTAATTGCAAATTACCATGTATTCTTGAATCAAAAAGATATTGTACTTATTTAGATGATTTAGAAATATTTTAATATTTAGGCGTTTGCAGTTTCACAGATTACTTATCAGAGTTTCTTTTACTGATGCTGGAAATTTTTCAAATACATGCAGCTTCTTTAGATTATATCTTTACTAAATTAATTTGTTCAAACAACCTATACATTATATTAGTAAACTGTTTCAGTAAATGTGATGTAGTGCTTAAGGCACCAGGCTACCAACTAGGAGCTTGTGAATGCTAGTACTGCCTTAGACACAAAGCCAATTTGGTCATCCTGGACCAGTCACTTTCTTTGCCATAGGAAGGAAGCAGTAGCAGCAAACCACTTCTGAAAAACTTTGCCAAGAAAGCTGCAGAGATTTATCAAGGCAGACTCCAAGAAACATGCGTAATTGGATAGAAGAAAAATATAGCTATAAGACAGAGGTCTCCAATCTTTCTGACATGAGGGATCATTTCTTGGAAGACAATCTTTCCATGGATTGGAGATAGGGGATGGTTTCAGTGCAGCATAGACTCGTGCACAGATGAAGCTTTGCTCACTCATCCACACGTGTGCCCAGTTGGGGACCCTTACTATGAAAGATATTTATCTTTTTAATAAAATATATTTGGAATATATTTTATTTCAAATATATTTTATTTCAAATATATTCCAAATATATTTTAGTTATGCTTGGAATAAAATTTATGGAATTTATGTTTGTAATGGCTAAATGTAGATTCAGTTGTTATTTTTAATTTATTCTGTTAATGATTTGGACTGCTTGGGAGATTAAGAAGAATTTAGAACCTCATAATAGTCGTACAAACTAGTTAGGAATATAATATATCGATTGATTCTTTAGACTCATGTCCTGCCTTTCTTGCATGATCTCAAATATAGGTAGTCCTCAACTTATAATCACAGTTGAGCCCAAATTTTCTATTGCTAAGTGACACAGTTGAATTTATCCCCACTTTATGATTTTCTAAGTGAATTGCTATGTTGTTAAGTTAGAGACAGGTTGTTAAATGAACTTGTCTCCCCCTTGATTTTGCTTATCAGAAGATCACAAAACTGATCATATGACCCTGGAGCTCTGCAACCATCATAAATATGAGTCAGCTGCCAAGTGGCTGAATTTTGATCATGTGACCATGGTGATGCTGCAATGGTCGTAAGTGTAAAAATGGTCATTAGTCACTTTTTTCAGTGCCATTTTAACTTCAAATGGTCACTAAACAACTGTTGTAAGTTGGGAACTATGCGTAATTTATGTAGTATTATGTAGTATGTAGTATTTCTTATCTATTTATATTCCATGTTTATTATGTTTATAAATAACCATAAGTTGGGAAAAATTTCTAATACTCCTACTTCTTTCTATTTTACCCACAATAACATCAAACTGACTTTCATATTTTAGGATGGATTAGTATGCACAGTCTCCTGTTGCATTAACCACTCAACCAAACTTGCTTGCTCCTATTTTCTGTAGCAATACCTGATGACTGGTGTCAGTGACTTTAGTATAAACTTGAACTTGGATTTTGCCAGATCTAGTTCAACATATGTGTTGATACGTTACGGATAACTTGCAATATTTATTTTAATCTTGTTTTATTTTACTTCTGATCTAGAAATAGCAAAATTACTTCAATAGATATTATTTATTGCAATAGCAAATTATTTAAATTCAAATGTACAAATATGAAGCAAATTATATATTTAAATATTAAATGTTTAATATTGTTTTTAAATATATTCATCTTAGGGTCTCTATTATTCCTACTTCAAGACTATCGTTGAAGCACCATCATTTTATAGTGGAGTTTGGATGATTATGAATGATAATCTAACTGAATATCCTCTTGTAATAAACACACTGAAAAGATTTAATCTCTATCCAGAGGTAAGACACTTTTTAAATAACAACCACCACCACCACAATAAAAATAATAATGCAGTAAGAAAGATGAAACAGTGGATCGCCTTATCAGTGACTGCAGCAAAATCTCACAATCTGATTATCTACAATGTTATGATTGAATTGCCAAAATCATACACTGGAAGCTTTGCCAAAAGTTTGGGTTCAAATGCAGCAAAAATTACTGAGAACACCAAATTGGCAATGAACAGGTCAAAATCTTGTGAGAGTTCTAGATCCAGACAGACAGATATCTGGTCCACAACACTCCTGACATCACTATTGTGGAAAAGAAAAAATCTGGTTCATTAATATTGTAATATCAGGTGATGCTCAAATTGAAGAGAAACAGCTAGAAAATATAACAAAAGATTGTAATCTGCAAATTGAAATTGAGCAATTATGGAAGAAGAAATCCATGGTTGTACTACTAGTAATAGGAGCCCTTGGAGCAATATCCAAAGGGCTACCTAGATACATGGAAATTTTGACCTTATTACACCTGAATATTCTGTCAGTGCAAAAAACCACCTTGACAAAGACAACAGTTAGGAAAATGGTTGAAAATGATGGATTTTATCTTGATAATGAAGAGTTGATAAAAGCAGTTATACTAGAAGCAGGAAACAAGTACTTAGGAACCTGCTGCACAACCAAGTCATGAAAGCTACTTCAACAAAATACATAAAGTGAGTCCAGAAAATTTTGAGATCAAAGCTGAGTGGTGGAAAAAAGCAATTAACACCTGGGCAGTGCCTGTAATTTGATACTCTGCTGGAATATTTGTTTGGACTCAGAACTTGATAACTTGAACCGAAAGACAAGAAAACTAATGACAATGCACTATGCTCTGCACCCAAAAAATGATATTGAACTGTTAAGTTTTTAGCAGTCCCAGACTGAACTGAATTGAAAATTAACCATAATAATATTAGTAATAAAACAATAATAATTTCAACACAGAATTACATGTAGTTTTTAAAAAGCAGTATCTTTTGTTAGTATCTGAGACTTTTAAATAGGAAGTGAATATGCAGGTAATCTTCAGTGTACATCCACTTGTTTATTGACTGTTAGAAGTTATGATGGCACTACAAAAAAGAATACTTCTGTCTGTTGCAATACCCCCCAGGCATGTGATCAAAATTTGGGCACTTGGCAACTAGCATGTATTTATGATGATTGCAGTATACCAGTGTCATATGATTGCCATTTATGACCTTCCCAAGTGGGTTCATACAGCTAGAGTCTATGGAAGAGGTTGAATTTGCTTAAGAACAGCATAATTCACTTATCAACCATGGCCAAAAAAATTGTAAAATTGCATGTAACTTTATAACAGAAATTATTATCTTAATTATTGATTATTAATAATAAACTTTAATTTGATCAATCTTACTTTGGTCACAAGTTTAAGAATACCTGTATTATAAACATAAGATCTCAGCTTCACATGATGAATCCAGAAAGAGGAAAACATTTCTGTGAAAAATACTATTAATAAAATTTCAGTTTTGATGTAAATTCCAGAAGAATTAGTTTATTGTCTTCCAGGGTGGATTTGATTTAAATCAAGTCAAAATCACTAGTAAAAAGGCTTGATTTGAATCAACACGATTTAAATCATAATTTTTAAGGAGCAACTATCATCTCTGTCCGGTGGTGGTTCCTCTTCTGACCCAGTGTTGATTCACCGACAATCCCATTCATTTTAATGGAATGGCTGGTGACGTGGCAGTGACACAAGATGAGGCAAGTAGTGGGCAGCAGGTGAGTGAATGCCTGCTAACAGGCGCTGCCAAGATGGATCTGAAATGACAGGGGTTCTTTAAAAGTAAGAACTGATTCTTGCTGGTAGTTAGAATCTTTAATATTATTATTTACAAAGAAAATGAAGGTTTTCTATTTACTTTTAGAGCTTGGATTCATTGAATGAGTTTACCAAAAATGTAAATATTGCAGAATATGCTACATAACTAAGCTCCATTTTATGCTGAATAAACTAAATTATTAATGTTTCTTAAATAGAAACTGTCTTTAGATAGATTTTAATCCAAAAGCATTTTATTAAAATAAATTTGATAAAAATAAAGAAATCCATTTTAAATTTAAAAAATCCAATTTTTAAATATCAATTTTTATCATGTTTTCAGAATATTTAATGTGCTACTTAGTTTTATTGTTAAAAGTTTATTGTTAAAGTTTGCAAATGTGTCTTTATGTTTTTAACAGTATGCTTGTATAATGTCAGTTACCATTTTATATAAAAATATATTAAAATTTAAAATGAAGTTTCAAGAAGGAAGAAAAAGAATCTTAAACTATTCAGATACTGATGAATAGCCATAGAGAAATTTCTTTTAACTGCTGAGATAAACAATGTTCTTTTGAATTTATAATCCTATTTTCTGCACAGGTTGTGTTAGCCAGCTGGTACCGCATATATACAGGGGCAATGAACTCTTTTGGCATTCACACACAAAAGTGTTGGACTGTGAATAGAGGGGAAGGTCTGAGCCCTGTTGAAAGCTGTGAAGGCAAGTGTTCCTTATTTATTCACTGTGAACATTGCACAAAATGGAGTGTGAAATAATATAAAAATTCCTTTTTGAAAAGTTACTAAGAATTTATGGTTATCCATGGTCTAATTAAATATTTAGTTAATCAATTAACATTTAAATAATTTGTATGTATTGCAGTAGTCAATATAGGAATCTTATTTTCAGAAAGGATGCTCCTTAATAATTGTTTGTTAAAAGAAAATAAAGAAGCATATATAGGTATGTAAATAATGTAGAAACTTGAAATTATAAAACGCAACATGACCAAAACATGAAATAAGCAGATTTGAGCCTAAGCAGCATCTCATTAATACTTGGGTCAATGGGCAGTCCTCTGAGGTCTAGCTAGGCTGTTTCTTATTTGACTTTTCATTTTTTAAAGGTGTAGTATTCTAATTTTAAATAAAATCAAATGGAAGCAAAATACAAGTCATTCAACATTATTTTTATTTATTACAATACCTTGATGCTACAGAATCTTTCATTTCAAGTAGAAATTATGGATGACCTTATTAGAAAGTGTAAGTACTTCTATGGGGGATAATCAAGAAAACTCAAGAGCTCAGAACTAGATTAGAAAATTAAGGGGAAAAAAATCAGAAAGCAGCAAACCACTTCCATATTATCAAGAATAATGTACATATCCATTAAATCAGCATGAATTCAACTCAAAAGAGTCTGCCTTTAAACTGACATTTGTAGATTATATCCGGCAGTATCCTGGAGATGAAATTCTGCAAAATGATGGATATGGCATTGATATCCAAGTTCTTCTTTCATTTGTCTGCAATTTAGGTGGTTGACAACTATCTTGTACTTAAAATTGTTGCAGTGCCTTTTGATAACATGATCAAAATTTGCAACCTTTCCTGTTGGCTTGTCATTTAATAACCATGATGATTTGCTTAATGGCCATGGTGATTTCCTTAACAACTATGGTAAAAAATGTAGTTAAATCCTATCCATTTGCTTACTGGTCAGATTACTTAGTAACCAAAATTCCATCCCAATTGCATCAATGAGTACTGTAGATACAGAGAGTTATGACAGTGCAAAAAATAAACTGACCAAAATAAATAACCAAACACAACTGTTTTTATTTATAAGCTACATAATATTTTTATTGACAAAACTAATAATTTTAGATATCT
Source organism: Laticauda laticaudata (assembly GCA_004320025.1). Classification (NCBI taxonomy): domain Eukaryota; kingdom Metazoa; phylum Chordata; class Lepidosauria; order Squamata; family Elapidae; genus Laticauda; species Laticauda laticaudata. The sequence continues at coordinate 15,512 of BHFT01008970.1, forward strand.
CAAAAAAGATGCATTCCCTGCCTAAGGTAGGAAGAAAGCTCAAATAAAAAAATGCAATACTCACATTATGGTTAGAGCTGCAGTTATTTTAATATGATCTAAGCCACCTTTAAGAAGCTGGGTTATCATTGTTATGATTGCAAATTACATTGTAGCTGCATTTTGAAATGGAGCTCTGGGAAGTTGATACTGCAGATATTCCTTTCTAGAAATAGTGCAGTCCAAATTCATGAAGGATTTCAAATCCTCAAGCATGTTCTTTCTCCTTTCAGATGAAAACTGGTTCAGCATTGTGCTGAAGCCCATAAGGTGTACAGCTGGAGATATCAAAGCTTTTATCACAAAAACTGTCAGCATCTTCACAACTTGACTATATTTTCTATTTTGAATTCATGATATGGTAGCTACCACTGTGATCATATGTCTTCCAATGAGTATCTCATCTGCTCTCCCATTCTCTAACAAAATACATACATATTTTACTTTAGGAATTTACAAAAGGAAATACAAAAGGAATTTAGGAATTTACAAAAAAAAATGTTCCAGGCAGACCACAAGATGGTGCTGGTCTGTTAAGAATGAACTTAAGATGGCTTCCAAATTACTGTGTTGATCACAAAAAGTTAGTAAGGAAAAAAAATTGTAGTCATAGCCTGAAATGAAATAAGTCTAGGATTATACAGAATCAGAAAAGGTTGAGTAATAATACACACACAAACAAAATCAATAATCTAATGCAGTTTCTTGATTACATCTTTACATCCCCATAAAAATAAGGTTTTTCTGAAGCAAAAGTAGTTATTTGTTTGATCTTTCTGTGGGTTCTTGGAAACTCCATGCTTCACTTAGAAACTTTTTAGAGGATGGTACATCCCTTTTATGCCAGCTCTAGTCCAAAGATTTATTTTAAATTATCTCTTCAAATTTTCTTTAGTTTTTGATGAGATGCTGAAATAGCCAAATACATTTTCAGTGTTCTCAGTGTTTCTTATTTATTTATATTTTACTATAGAAGAATTTATCCTACTAGCTAGCTAATCCTTCATGTTCCAGTTAAAGTGGCATAATGAAGTTTTTCAAACATCATCTTCCTCTAAAGAAAGATACATTTGTTTCCCTCTATTTTCAGTCATCATTGTATAGAATTACTTGTAGTCCTTGACTTACAGCCATTCATTTAATAATCATTTTAAGTGGCATTGAAAAAAATGATGTACGATTCTCCTTGTGACATGGAGGTGTTACAACCTTTCCAAGGTCAAATTTGGAAATTTGGCAATCAGCTTTTATTTATGACAATTGTAGCACCCTGAGACCACTTAACAACTGCCTTGCTTAGCAACTGAAATTCTGTTCTCAATTGTGGTCATAAATTGAGGATTACGTGTAATTAACATTGAATACTTTCATAAACAAGAAAGCCTCTCCAGGATAGAGAAAATGCTGAGGAAAATGTATTGACAGCGAAAGAAAGAGAAGAAAGGCACTAACACAGTTGGAATAAAGTATGAGTGGCCTATATTTTAATTTAAACATAATGACAAAAACAAAAGGAGGGATAAGGAAGTAGTGGTTGGGCACATGGGACATAGTAGAGGTGGAAAGAAAAAGACAAGGAAAATCAGTCTTCTATTCAACAAGTACAATCTACAATTCATCTGACCAAAATCTAAACAAACCATTTTGGTGTGGCCAGATCATAACGTACCCACATTTGGTGGAGCCAATAAGCTATACATGTTTTGTGCGTAGAACAATGCAAATTTTTCACTTCAGTCATATCTTTGTTAAGTTGTTTTGTGAAGTTGCCTTTTGAAACCTATTAAATAAATAAGTTAAATAATGCAAACTTAAACAAAAACAGAATTTAATTATCTAACAATATATTAATATATGCACAATTTTTGCACAGTGGAACTTAATTTAAAAATCAAAACATGAAGTATTTTATTTCCATGTGAATTGCTATTTGATAGGATTAGGAGACCCTGCTTCTTTTTATGTGGCTATGATATTTCTTCTAAATGGATTGATGGTGTCAGTTTTCTTCCTATATGGCACATATCTAAGGTAAGATAACATAAAAAAAGTTTGTTTGTTAAGTGGATAATTGTAATTATTCTGCATTTTGTTAAATATGCACTAAATGTGAAAATTTGCACACCAAACTTTACATTACTACAGAATGCCAAATGTATGGAACATATGCACAATTCTTCAATTTAATTTTGAAACAGTTTGATGTTAGAGAATTGTGGGGCTAGGAAATATATTTTCACAGATATATTGATTCATCCACAGAATTTCCAGCTGATAGAATATGGTACAATGCTTGTTTTTAACATTTTTATAGTAAATATATATCAGTGATTTCAGTGAAAAGAAAATATATAATACCAATTCCAGATTAGTGATGTAGAGCCATTCAGAAAAATGAGTAAGCAAGCTAGGAGGTTGAACTCTGTCCCTTGACACTCTTATTGTAATATCTTCATTTTTCTGTCTCAGTTATTTGCTTTCACACCTATCGTCACAGTCCTTGCTTCTTCCACCCATAAAGGCATCTCTTTTTCTTGTTAAAATTTTCTGTTACATAGGAAATTGCAGTTGTGGAGTTAGGGCTGTACAATAATTGGAGTGCACTTCTGCTGATGTAGTGAGACTTCTTTGTTTTTTCTCATCACACATAGGTGGCATATATTTCAATTTTTTTCTGCAGAATGTTACCAACTTCCTAGAGCATATCTGTATAATACAGGTGAAAGTGAGAAAGAGATTTCATTCAGTGGTAGATACTTTCTACAGTAGAAAGACACATCTGCATGTAACTCAAAAATTAGTACGAACAACTTCAGTGATTCGCTTAACAACTGTGGCAAGAAATTAATATTTTTAACATGACATATTTTCACACTAGCTTTTTATTTTTTATTATTTGGTTTGACTTAGAGGTTTCACATTATTACTGTTTTGATCATAATTAATTCATTGATTAATTACTGATATTAATATTCATTATCAGTATAATTAAGCTCAGGTTCTGGTCACAGTGGCATTGGTGCCAGGAATTGCGACTCCATTATCCTGAACTAAATATTCCCTTTGGAGGGCTCTGAACAGGGGCCCAAGCCTCCCTGGAGGGGGGCCAAAGGAAAGAGGGATGCTCTGGTGGTTGCGGAGAGCAACAGCTCTCCTGCATGACCCAGAGAAAACTCACTAAACCCGAAGGCAAAGAGCAGTGGCAGCCAACATGGGCACCACCCAGTTGGGGTAGCCAAAGCAACGAAGATAGAACAGGAGTGAGTAGAGGAACAGTGTGTGACTGGGTGAAATTGAGCTTGATTTTTACCTAAAAATATCCCCAAAGTAATGATTTTAGGGGAAAAAAAGGACATACAAAAGAGTAACTTTCGTGGCTAATGAGCACTTTGAATTATTGATTCAGCCCTGGAAAAAAACTGGAGTAAGGAAGAAACAAGAGGTTTTTTTCTTTGAAAGCATTGAATTTTGGATTTTGGATTAGTTTTAAATGCTGGAATTGGTTATTGGGTATTCTAAATGCTGGACCTGGCTTAATTAAATAATTGACTGTTTCAAAATAAATGGATTTTGATTGTAATTAATAGCTGCTGGGGGGGAAGGCAGCATGGAAATTTGAGAGGAGAGCACCATCTGCTGATGATTGGAACACAAACTATACTCTGGACTTCTTTGGATCTGGACAGAGATTCTTTATTGTAGAATGGTTATCATCACTATGACTGGAGTTGAAGAAACTGTTGTGAAAATGAGTGGACTTTTTCAAGAGGTGACTTCAAAAGTATTAGTCTTAATGGATGGCATGGATGAGGAACTGGAAAATATCTTACAAAGAACAATAAAAGAAAATCAAACTGCCCTTGAAATGTGGAAGTAATAGAAAGACAAGATGAAAAAAAAACAGCAAACTGAATACAAACAAGGAACAAATATGGATCAGAAAAATGAACAAATGAAGCGAAAGCTCAACAAAGAGGAAGACCAGATAAATGGCAAGCAAAAGGAGTGGAAAAAACAGGAATTGGTCAAATCAACAGATAAATCAAAGATTGGGGTAAAAAATAGAGCTGATCAATCAGCTGATAAAGGAAGAAAAATTGAAGAAAATAAAACAGGCAAATCAACAAATGAGCAAACTGAAAGATATTGTGAATAAGGAGACTGGAATATGGGCAGATATATGGGAGAAATGTCAGCACAAGAATGTAACTTGAGAAATGTTTAGATTAAATAAGAAAGATATTGAGGAAGATAAAGATGAGGAGTGTGGGAATCAAGTAAAAAAATGGATAAGAAGTGAAGCACACTTGAGGGCAAGAGACATGGGATAGAAAGAATTGTTACCCAAATATTAAAAAAGCTAGATTGTAAGTGGAAGAAGCAGAAATAAATTAGATAGGGGAAGTTTTGTTTTTTTTTCTCTTATGGAACTAAAAGAAAATAGAAGGATTAAAGGTTTATAGATCTTAGATGTCTTTCTTAATGTAGGCTCAAATAATATAAAAAGGATTATTTACATTTGATTGAGATAAGAAATATCAATATTGTGGTAAATTGGATTAATAAATAATAGAAAGATTAGGGGTTTATAGTTGTCAGATGTCTCCTTTTTATGTAAGATTTAATTAATATAAAGAGGATTACATTTGATTGTGATAAAGATAGATCAATTGGATCAATGTGGTAAATTGGATCAATGTGAATGATGTTCAGAATTAACACTGCTCACATACAATGGGGATGTATTGACAAATCAGCTAATAAAGGAAGAAAAATTGAAAAAAAATTGAAGAAAATAAAACAGACAAATTAACAAATGAGCAAACAGGAAGATGTTGTGGATAAGAAGACTGGGATATGAGCAGATATATGAGAGAAATGTTAATACAAGAATGTAACTGGAGAAATGTTTAGATTTCAATAAGAAAGAAAGATGAAGATAAAGATGAGTGTGGGAAACAAGTAAAAAACCAATAAGATTTGAAGCACTATTGAGGGTGAGAGACGAGGGATAGCAGAATTGCTACTTAAATATTAAGGAAGCTAGATTGTAAGTTGGAGAAGTAGAAACAAATTAGATAGGGCAGATTTTGTTTTCTTTTTCTTATGGAACTAAAAAAATCCAGAAGGATTAAAGGCTTATGGATGTTAGATGTCTTTTTCTTAAAGTAGGCTCAAATAATATAAAAAGGATTATTTACGTTTGATTGAGATAAGGACCAATATTATAGTAAATTGGATTATTAAATAATAGAAAGATTAAAGGTTTATAGATGTTAGATATCTTCTTTTTATGTAAGGTTTAAATAATATAAAGAGGATTACATTTGATTGTGATAAAGAATACTAATATTGTGGTAAATTGGATTAATGTGAACAATGCTCAGAATCAAAACTGTTCACACATAATATGGATGTATATTAAAATAAAATAGAATGGAGAAGGAGTTGAGAAAAAAATAGGAGAAGAAAGGAGAGGGAAGGAGAGTGGAGAGAGGGAGGTGGAGGGGGAAAGGAAGGGAGTGAAGGAGAAGGAAAGAGATAGACTATCAATGCAAAATTGAAAATATAAGGAGAGGGGAGAGGAGAAAGGGAGAGGAAAGGAGAGGGAAGCGGAGGGGAGAAGGGAAGGCAGGAAAGGAGAAGGAAAGAAACTGAAAGAGATGGCTTGTTGATGCATAGTTGAAAATATGAGGAGAGAGGAGAGGAGGAGAGAGGAGAAAGAAGTAGAGAAGGGGAGAGGACAAAGGGAGAGGGAAGGAGAGGGAAGTGGAGGGGAGAAGGGAAGGCAGGGAAGGAGAAGGAAAGAGACCGAAAGAGATGAATTGTTGATGCATAATTGAAAATTGTTGATGCATAATTGAAAGTATTATAAAGGAAAATTTATAATACATTTATAAATGTATAAATGTATACAGAATCTCATCTGCCATCATCAGGCTTCTATATGGATCTGGGTCTGGGTCTCACAGCCATTGGTTTTAAATTTGAGGCTAGCCTATCCTGATTGGTTGGGAGTCTTGGTCTGTGTTTATTG
>BHFT01008971.1:0-19952 GCA_004320025.1 Laticauda laticaudata
TGATGATGGCAGATGAGATTCTGCCGAAATGTTGCTACAACTTTAAAAGCACAACTATAATGATGTGGGAAAATAACCGAACAAAGCTGAATAACATACATACATTATATAGGCCAGTAATTTCTCCTAACAACCGGTTCTCCAAACTGCTTAGAATTTTAACAACCAGTTCTAGCGAATAGGTGCGAACTGGTAGAATCCCACCCCTAAATAGGGGTGACATGATAGCAGTGTTCCAATAGCTAAGGAGCTGCCACAAAGAAGGGGGGGGTCGAGCTATTCTCCAAAACACCTGAAAGCAGAACAAAAAGCAGTAGATGAAAACTAATCAAAGAGAGAAGCAACCTAGAACTAAGGAGAAATTTCCTGAGATTTAGAACAATTAATCAGTGAAATGACTGGCCTCCAGAAGTTGTGGATGTTTCCATGTTTTAAAGAAGAGATTGAACAGCCATTTGTCTGACATGGTATAGGGTTTCCTGACTGAATACTTATGTATATGAAATTACTTTTTACAACATCAGAAAGACTGGTTTTCCAATCATATTTTTTTCCACAAATTTTTATTTTCAAGAAGCTATGAGTTGATGACAACCTGCTTTTAAATTTCATCATGGAAATGTGTGATCAGTTCGGGGATCTATAGACTAGAGTGATCATAGATTTGAAGGGGCTGGATTGAAGCGAATTACTGGAATTGGGAATTTTTAAAAAAATGTAAATCTAGATTGTTCAGCCTAGAAGAAGGAAAGAAAGAAGCAGGCAAATTACAAGTGCACAAATGTTTGAATGAGTATTGTGAAATCAATCCATAATAATAAAAATGATAAACTCACAGCAAGAAAAAAATCAACAGCATGTCTACAGTTATAACTGAATATTTGGGATGCAAAATCATCAAAAAAGAAAAAAGCCAAACAGTACACGATCAAAATGAATGATCAGGCTAGAACAGGGTTGTCAAACTCAAGGCCCGGAGCCCGCGTCCATCTTGCAGGGCACTTCGATCTGGCCCACGGGATAGGCCTGGAAACAGCAAAGGACTGGCCCACAGTGCCTCTGCCAATGAAAACAGAGCTTGGTAGGGCTGTGTGTGGCTCTCCTAAGCCCTGTTTTTGCTGGCAGAGGGTTGCAGGAGGCTATTGCAGATGAAAATGGAGCTTAGGAGGCTGTTTGATAGAGTGCTTGGGCCACTACAGACACCCCTGACATGAGTGACATTGAGCTGGCCATGCCCATTCTGGCCACATCCATCCCACCCCCCCAAGGTCAAACACAACCTCATGTGACCTCTATGAAATCAAGTTTGACACTCCTGGGCTAGAACATAAGATCAACGCACTGAGATCAAATACAAGCAAATTAAAAAAATAACAAGAACAAAAAGACCAAAGAATAGTCTCCCAAGAAATAGCATCTAGTAACAAGAAAGATTAAGGAAGCACTAGAAATAGAAATGGTAAAGAAAAAGGTGAGGAAGTTCAAGAATTGGTTTGTGAACGTGAACTGCATGGTTTTTAATTGAAACATCTGACTGGTCTATAGCCACTCATTGCCAAACAGTTTAACATTCAACATTCTGCAAGGAGGTGAAACTGAAGATTGGTTAACACCTGCCAAAATCTACCTCATAATGAAGGACACAGCAAAAGTGTCAGCATCAGGCAACTACAGGCCAACAACAAAAGGCTTACCAACAACTTCAAATTGCTAATTGGTAATTGATACAGTTCAACAGTATCTAGTATCCAGTTGAAAACAAACTTTGCACTTGAGCAGGAATGAAACTGCCCAAATAGTATAGGAACAATATGATTTTGGAAAACTGCAAGAGAAGGAAGACCAACTTGAAGGTAACTTGGGTTGATTACAAGAAAGCATTTGATTCTCTGGCACATTTTTACCATCCCTTCAAATAATTCCACAAATAATATCTCCTTACTCATCAGAGATGCCATGGAACGTGAACAGAAATATCCAAATGCCATTTTATTTGGTCTCGAAGACACCAACGAATCAGACACATTACCAAATTCGTGATATCACAAGCAACTCAAATAAAACAAACATCTCTCCTGAAGATATCATTGAAATAATCAAAGATGGCCCTGGATGCAAATACAATGACGGCTCTGTGGGCCCAAGATTTTGTAGAGTTGTATGCAAAAATGAGTCCAGCAAACGCATATTCATTCATACAATAAATGCCATTGCAACAATAATACCAATCCCATACACAAAAAATCTTTCGCTCAAGACCAGACTCTATCCATACTGCAAAGAATCCACTCCTGTGAATCTCTGCACAGAACTCAAAAAACCATCTAGACAATGGAGAAAAAGGACCTAACATTGACTACAGAGCTGATTGCATCAAAAGAAAAGTCAATCCATAACTCCGCATCCAACCAAACCCATCCAATCCAACATCACTACAAAACTAGGCACGCATTATTCCCTAACTACCTCTATTCCAACCACAACTAGCCTTAAATGCAAGCTACTCAATGCAAGAAGCTTTGTGAATAAAATACCTGAATTTCTCCTCTTACTAAATACAGCTAAATTCAACCATTATATTTGTCTGTGAAACATGGCTCACACATCTCTCCCTGAACTCCATTATCAACAGTAAAGTGACAACTGCATGTTTACTGATATCAGATCAATGAAATCCTTTAGAGGAGGGTGGTGTTGCTATCTTCTCTACATCTAAAAAAACATCCAAGTTACCCAGGAGTTTGACTATTCCTGAGACTATTGTCTGTGAACTGCTCCTAAATGTCAACATTTCAGTTCTTACTATGTTACAGAGCCCCCCGATTTATGACATTGAACATGCAAACAAGCTAAATACATTACTAACATTGGGCAGCATGATCTTTTCTTGGTGACTTCAATCTACCTCATATTAACTGGACCCTTAATGAATGTACAACTGAACCCACACATGGCAACCTTCTACAATGCAGTAAACAAATCTGGGACTAGAACAACTGGTTAACCAACACTAGATTTAACAACTGCCTCGATCTCATCTTCTGCAATAGGTTTGAATTCAATTACGAATACAAATTAAAGAACTCTTTTCCAACAGTGTACCACAACATGATTGACTTTTTCTCAACATACGTCCAAACAAAAATTACCACAACGATGGAAATCCCCATTATAAACTTCAAAAAAGGCAACTATGATCTTGATAAACAATTATCTCTCATTTCCTTTGATTGGCAATTTCGTATTCTCTGGATGCAATACTGTAGAAAGACCATTTCAACATATTTTTACTTGAAGTCAAAAGGAGTCATCAAACTATATTGTACAATTAACAAGTCCCAAAACCAGAAAAACAACAAATTACCTATTAACGATAAAGAAGCTTCAATTCAAAAAGAAATCACTTTGGCGGAAAAACAAATCTGGTCACGTTCCACACCTTCAAAAGCTGATTACAAAAATTTATGCCACCAGATAAAAAACTGAATGGCACCAATTATCACATTAAAAAAGAAGAAACCCTTCTAGGCACCAATTTCACCCATGCTTTCTTCAATTTTGTAAACAACCAAATTAAAAGACTCAAGGTCCATCTCACTCCTGCAAGAACCTAATGTAAAGACTGCAATGATGACACTATTAAAGCCAAACCTATTTAACCACATTCTTTGGCTCAGTATTTGTTAAACAGCAATGGATCATGCCCAGTACTTTCTAGTCGAACCACAGACAACTACAATGATCTAATTCTCGATTTTACAGAAGACAATGTTGAAAACAGCCCACTACATAATCTAAAAACCATCCTATCTATTGACACGGATGGAAAATGTGCCTTACTTCTTTAAAAAAGCTATCCACTGCCCATAGCCGAACCTCTAAGCATAATCTTTGAAAAATCTTTCAGGACCAGCTACTTCCCAAAACTATGGTCACAAGCCACGGCCATCCCCATTTTCAAAAAGAGAGAACCCTGTCTAATTGAAAATTACAGACCAATCTCTTTATGCTGCATTCACCTGTAAAGTCATGGAATCAAATTTATAACCAATCCATCATCCTCCACTTAGAAACAACCAACCTACTCTCTAATGAAACCAATTTGGTTTCAGGAAAAAAACTACCATGTAATTTTGCAACTCTTACAACTGCAAAACATATGGACTACACTTACTCAATCAGGGCAAAGCAATAGACGCAATCTACATAGACTTCTCGTAAGCCTTTGATTCAATGGTACATGACAAAACTATCCTAAAACTAAAATCTTACGGATCTCTGGACACCTGCATAACTGGATAGAAGCATTCCTGTCAAACAGACAACAAATGGTCAAAACTGGAAGCATCCTATCAAATTCTGTACCTGTCAATAGTGGTGTCCCCCAGGACTGTGTTTCCAGACCAACTCTTTTCATACTCTACATAAGATGTATCCTCTGTTGATCACATTAAGAGCAAGCTGCCGTTCTCTTCGCTTGTATGATAAAGCCTATTCAACACCACAGAACAATACTGCTTATCCTTCAAAAATGCCTTGACTATAGTATCAGAATGGTCAAACAAATGGCAACTCAAACTCTCGTGTCCCTACACGTACTTGGAAAAAAAATCAGAAAATAAAATACAGGCTGAATAGTCAAGGACCTTGTTAATGATCCAAACTCTGTCAAGGAACTTGGAGTACTCATTCTCTAATGACCTAAGTCTAGAGCCCACTGTAACTAGATAGCCAAAAAAGGCATTAAGAGTTGTTTACCTAATCCTATGTAGCTTTTTCTCTGGTAATATCACAGGACTAACTAAAGCATACAAAACATTTGCTAGACCAATCCTCGAATACAGCTCATCAGTCTGTAACCCACATTATGTATTTGATATTAACACAGTTTGAGAAAGTCCAGAAAATATTTCACAAGAAGAGTTCTCCACTCCTCTACCCGTTGCAGAATACCTTATGCCACCAGACTTGAAATTTCGTAGACGTAGAAAATCTAGAACTATGCCGCCTTCAGTCCGAATCTAAGATAGCATATAAATCATACATCGCAATGTCCTATTCTGTCACATGAACTTACTCAGCCAGAGTACTAAAACACAAGCAGCACAACGAATTAGATTAAAACTCAAGGTTAACTGCCCAAACTTGATTGCAGGGAAATACAACATTAGCAACAGAGGGTCATATGTCTGGAATACTCTACCTGACTTTAACCTTAGACTGTCTACTAGTGACCCCATCCCCTTCACTTACAGAAGGTCTGTGGGGTTGGCGTGCAATAAGCGCATCTAATGTGCCTACTGTCCCTGTCCTATTGTTTCTTTTATTTTTATTTTTTATTTTTCTTCTATGTATCCATGTATTCATAACTATGTTTTTACTTATGCCTATTATTTTGTAAGCAATTGACAAAAATAAATAAATAAAAATAAATAAAATAAAATAAATCATCACGTGCCTAAAAATAACAGAAGACAGTAGAAAGAAACATCAGTAGCTTCGGGCAAAGATCAATGGCACAATGGAAGCACAGCTGTGGGTTAATGGTGATAGACTGGGAGAGATTAACATCAAGAGAAAAATCTTTCAAGGAGACTCACTCTCATATTCCTGTTTGTAATTGCAGTAATTCCTCTGTCAACAATGCTGAACAAGTCAGACCATGGCTATCAAAGACCAGGCTATCCTAATTCCTTTACATGGACAATCTGAAGCTGTCTGAAAAAACACTACCTGAAATAAAATCTCTGTTCAACACTTTGTATCTACATCCAAGTGTCAGATGTGAACAACCAAACCCACACAGGCAGATTCCAGGCTAACTATTTTATTATGTTCTGCCTATAATACAGAAGTCTCCACAGACTGGGGCAGCCTTCTCTTGGGAAGAAATAAATAAGACTCCAAGGAACTTGGGGAGGAGGTTAATACTAGTCCTTTGCTGGTTGTGCAGTGATTCCCGGTGAACTGTGTGCTTGAGCCCTCTTTCTGGCCAGTTTGGATGCTTTCCAGTACCAAGCTATTGCAATGAATTTTGGACTGGACAAATGTGCCACCTTCACCATAAACAGGGGAAATATAGTGCAATTTTAAGGAATCAAGATGTCCTGTGGAAATAACATCAAAAGTCTGGGTGAAGATGATCACTGTGAAGATGGGCATCCTTCAAGCTGACAATATCAACTCACTGTAGTCAAGAAGATTAGATGTGACTACATCAGGAAAGTCAAAAAAAATCTTAAAGTTCAAACTCAATGGAGGAAATACCATCAAGGCAATTAGCACCTGGACAATTCCGGTCATTAGATACACAATATCAAATTCTGTATCTGGAATAATTGACAGGACTCAAGCAAAACTAAAAGCCTTTGAAAAGAAGATAAGAAAAATAATGACAATGAATCATGCCCTTCATCCACACAGCATTGTTGACAAACTCTCTTCAGCAGGAAAAATAGATGGGCTGGAACGTTACAAGTACATTAGACAGTTGGAAAAGAAAAAAAGGGCATTGGAAGTATATCTAAAGAACAGTGAAGAAGATGCAATGAAGCTAGTACACTCTGATGTCTTATTCTTACTGGAGAAACCAAATTGGCCTATCAAAAAGACCAAATGAAGAACAGAAAAGAGGCATAGCAAGTATTACATGGCCAGTACATAAAAAAGTAGCAGGCAAAGCAGATAATAGTAAGCCCTAGCAATGATTAAGAGCAGGAAAATTGAAATAAGAGACAGAGAAGCCAATTCTGGCTGCATAAGACCATTATCTTAAGAACAGATGCATACAAAACCAGAACTGAGAAGACAGTAATAGGCAGCAAATGCTGCCTCTGCAAAAAAACCTAAAGAAACAGTGGCTCACCTATTTAGCTGCTGCAAGACTGCATAGACAGACTACAAACAACGACATGATAAAATAGCAAAGTGGATTGGAATATCTGCAAGAAATGCTAACTTCTGGTACATTAGGGCTAGATTAGAGTTGTACAATGGTGCAACTCAACAGAAGCAAAAGTCTCTCACACAAGACAGAAACAAATGCAACACCTTCAAACTAATCTTTTAAACTTTGGTCACTCACCTGGCCAAATAAAACATTTTAAACAATACATGTCAATGTGGAATATTAGGATCAGGACAATTAGAAAAAAATTACTAAACTTAAGTGTTGCAGTGAAAGAGTTACAGGAAGTTAGGGATAAAAATTCGGTGTTGCCTCTCTTCCACTGTTGCCTTCCACAGGGCTGTTCTTAGAACCAACATGTACCATTTTCAATATAGGTAGTCCTTAGGAGTGGGATTCTACCAATTGTTAGAAGAAATTACTGGCCTAATCCTGTAAGGAAGGCAGGAAAGAAACATTCTGGTGTTGCTTATAGAAACTGCCTGTCTGTTAACCTTTATTACATTCTTGGCAGGACTAGANTACTTTGCTTGTGTGGAGTGACCATTCAAAGTTACAATAGCACTGAAAAAAGTGACTTATGACCATTTTTCACACTTACAACTGTTGCAGCATCCCCACAGTCACAAGAGGCCAGGTAAGGAGATGCATGCCTCAATGTGGGTGATGCTGACTTGGCCACACCCAGCCAGTAACATGACCACCAACTAAGGACACCCACAGAACTGGTTGTTAAAAAATTTGAATCCCACCCCTGGTAGTCCTCCATCTACAGCCATTCATTTAGGTACTGTTCAAAGTTACAATGGCACTGAAAAAGTGACTTATGGCCATTTTTCTTACATATGACTGTTGTAGCATCCCCATGGTCACGTGATCAAAATTTGGATGCTTGGTTGATGGTTGCAGTGTCTCGGGATCATCTGAATCACATTTTGCAAACTTCTGACAAGCAAACTCAATGGGGAAGCCAAATTCACTTAACCACTGTGTTACTAACAGGTTGTTGAGGTTAGCTGGCAGCAGGTGTGGACAGCTGAGGAGAGCGAGGACTCAGATGAGGGGCCAAGCCCATTAGGGAGTGTACTGCTGCTTTCAGAGATTGTGGCAGCAACGATGAGGAGGTTCCTGAGGAGCCTGTGCCAAGTGTGTGCAGGCGCAGGGCTGCTTGCAGGAAAGATGACTTGGGAGTAAGGCTGCAAGGTAATGGCCCTTCCTTCAAGAAGATAATAGCCAGCTGTGAATCGGACGTTCTTTACAGGAAGCAAAGACGTTTTGAAACTCGAGCCTCGTGGACATTGCAGTATCTTTGTTGGTATTTGAAGACTCTTGTGTTGTAAAATATTTCTGGGTAACCTTATCTGTTATTCTTGTCAGCCTCACACAGTTTTGGTGAGGCTCATGCTTATCAAAGTTAATTAATTTGCAGCAGCCTTTTAACAGGGGATTTGGAAGAATCATTGAAAGCTTTCTGTTCCCTTTGATTCATATTTGTTTTATTGGAAAAGGGTTTGGGTCAGAACACAGGTTGTTACTCACAACTGCAGTGATTCGCTTAACAACTATGGCAAGAAAAGTTGTGGGGCAAAATTCACTGTCTCACTTAGCAACATAAATTTTGCTCTCAATTGTGTTTGTAGGTCAAGGACTTCCTGTAGTGGCAATCCATGTAGCTCAGGGTTGAAATCCTGGGAACTTGGTGTTTGCCGAACTTAGGCTGCAAACGTTTCAAAATCAGACTAGGTAACATTATCAGTGTTTTGATTTAGGGAAATGGAGTTTGCTGGCTTTTTATGGGCGAAAGCTTGCCCTATTTTTCTTCTTGTCGTTTCTGTGCCTGTTTCTGCTCAATCCACTTGGTTTGGCTGGCTGTATTGTTTCAGTGTAGATTATTTCCCTTTGTTGTGTTGGTTAATGTTTATCTCCCTATTGATTGCTGGGCATGTGATAAGGGAGAATGTGCTTCATGCTGTATGTTTTTAACTTAAGTCTTTACTTTTTGGAACAGTTTGCAAACTATTTGCTCTCTCTTACATATATGTCTACTAGTGACTGATCCATCTTTAATATTTTTGAATTTTGCTTGATCTAAAATGGCTACATTTTACCATTTGAATTTGTGGTTATATTTGTGTTATTATATTGCTAAGTTAAAGAATTTTCACCATAAATCCTGAGAGCCTGCTGGTATTCATGCGCACATGCTGCTAATCCTCTGCCTGTTTGTGTTATTTAATAGCTTCCATTGTCCTTGCATTGTAAATTTTAAATAAATCCTATTTGGTCTTCTTTAGTTGTTGGATCTTTGGGCTGGCTTAAGATGCTTTGGAAAATTTTGTTTCTGTGGGCTACTGTAATATACTGTAGTTGAAGAAACTTGCTGCGGTTTGAGATAACTTTGATATACAGTTACCCAGCAGTTAATATGTAGATAAGCAAAAACCAAATGCAATTGACAGGAACAATCTAAGATAATATTATATAGCCAAACTAAGCCAAGTAGACCAATCAGAAATAGGCACACAAACTAGAGACAAACCTGATTGAGACATAAGTTACACAAGGTAGCACAAATTGCCACACATAAAAAGGCAGCAAATACACTCCCTTAACTTAAAGCATTAAAGGTGTCACTTCATTTGCAAGCATAAAACCAAATTTGTCAAATACAAATTCCCAAGAGGAATGATTTCCTCCTCCCCCTCATTTAAGACAGAGTATCAAAAGTGCAAGTGAAAGTATTTCTTCTGAATTCCAATTTTCAGCTTTAGTAAGCTGTAAGCATGTATAGGTATGTAGAGTGTGAGCTAAGGTCAACTTCTGTGCATTATTCTAATTCTACCTCTGCCTCTACTTTTCCTAATTCTAACATTAGGAAAAGGATTACAGATATTAGTGGCAAAATTTCATCCTTCTCTGGATCAGTTTGGTAGCTCACAGTTGGCCTTGATCTGCTTGGTGCTTGTGACAAGTAAAAACCTTTGATCTTTTTTCCCGTCATTTTCAACCCCATTGAGACCTTCCTGTGATGAACAAATAACAAACTGTACCAAGCCTTTTCCCAGGGGTAGGATTCCAACTGGATAACAACAAGTTCAGTGATCATGCACTCCGTGCATGCTTTCCACATTTGAAAAAGCCCATATTTACCTTCAACTGCAGCCTCTGTGAATAAAACAGCTGAGCCATGGCAAATTGCTCTGCTACATGAATCAGCTGTACTCTAAACAAAGCAAATAAAGCACAGGAAACAGCAGGGGTGAATGGGTGGGCCCACATGCTCATTGCAGTGAACCGGTTCAGAGCCAGCTGATCATGGGAACAAGGGGTTCATCTGAACTGGTCTGAACCAGTAGAATCCCATACCTGCCTTTTCCCCTTCAGCACTGTTTCTTGGACTATGCCCTCAGATGCTTTGAACCACTCATGAACACTGCCTAAAAAGGCATTTTAGCCATGTTTTCCACCTTCAACTGTCACTGGAGCCATCTAAGTCAAAGTTAGCCATCTTAACTGCCAGGCATGGCTTCACTTTTCAAGCTTTCTCCTTTCTACCATCCTCCTTGGGCTTCAAATCTTCCTCCTTTGTTACTTGACACCTGCTCTCTTTCTATATGAGGACTATAGAAGAAACAGATCAGATATCCAGCCTTTGCTTATCAATGGAGATCAAGTGGAACAAGTGGCCAGTTTTACGTTTCTGGGTGTTACCCTAAAAGAGAACCTGACCTGGGGTGCTCACATTGCAGCACTGGTCAAAAGGGCCCAGCAGAGATTATATTACCTGAGGCTTCTCAGGAAACAATAACTGAATGAAAAACTGCTGGTGACTTTCTACCGCTGCACCATAAAGAGTGTGACATCCCCATGGCATGCTGGAGCTATGACATTGAGCATTTCGCTGTGTCTTGAGTATTCTACTGCGGTAGGAAGCACCTGCTGGCTGACCAACACCTGGTCAGAACTGCCAATGGAGATGGACAATGAGCCCTGATGACATGAGATGCTGAACTATCACAAGTTGCGGGCAACTATCAGCAGAGCGATGAACATGCTGACCATTCAAACAATGACCTCGGGTGGTGAATATACACTGGGAGGGCACAGGGGAGTTGGTGGAATATGGAAACTGTGCTGTGGTGAGGAGATGGTAAAGGAGGGTGGATGATTAACAGAAGAATGCACAGTATCGAGGAATACATAGTGACTGGAAATTAAGCGGTAGCGGTCATGGTGGATAAACCCATTACGTTATTATCTGATGGATAAATACAGCTCTGGCTGTGAGGTGCACCAGAGCTGACTTTACTATCATTTTTGATGCTTGCTGTTACCCGAAACCGGAACAATAAATGGATGAATAAAGACTTTTCAACTTGCCGTGGAGCTTTATTTCCCTTTCTTTCTGGACTTTGGCTGAACAGCTGAGAGAGAGCATCTTAATTTACTGCACCTGTGTATGGTTTGCCAATTGCACAGTGACAGGACCGCACATCAGAGGGTTAACGTCATTGCCCAGGGTTAATGTCATTGTCCTTGCATCATTGGTTGCCCTCTCCCCTTTTTGGAAGAGCTTTATAGCTCCCACTGCCTTAAGAAAGTTCAAAACATTCTCAAAGATCCATCTCATCTGGGAACCCTTTTTTTGAACTATTACCATCTGGCAGACAGTACAGGATAGTAAAAACAAGGATAAATAGATTGAAAACAGCTTCTATCCTAGGGCAGTAACTCTCCTGAATTCTACTGTACAGTGTAATATTAATGCAATATCGGGTTTTCAATTCAACGTAAAGGATTGTGTTTGTGTTTATTTTCATATTCATAGTGTACACTGAAGATGATATTTAATTTCATTGTATGAGGTTCAGTGACAATAAACTAAATTAAATTAAGCTTATGAGAACAATTTCCTTTCAGAATCTCATACCACTTTTCAGCTCCTGATGAGCAAGGATATTTAACAAAGATTTGACAAGTTGGGTGCTTTACAACGTACTTGTTTCCACATCATGCTTTTCTTTTATTTCTTTTAATATTTCCACATAGCTTCCATAACAAGAGTCACTTCCTACTTTATCGCATTTGCCTTAAGCTAAGTTTCTTTTATCTTGGCTATGACAACACACAGAGTCCCATGACTTGCTGACAGTACATCACACCACCAGAGGTTTTTCTTTTGATCTGAATTACTGAGTGAGAAACAATATATAGCGTGCAGCTGATACTCACTATAAGTGTATTTTTGAGTGTGCAAATATTTTAAATTATCCTATTCTGAGGATTTTGCTTAGATCTTTTGAAAGAAAAAGCAAGGTCAAATTATTTGTTATGGAGTCCATTCATAATTCTTCCAATGTGATCAACAGTAATGGAGCTGGAAGGGGAGATGTTTGAATAGTGCTGTTTTAAATATCTTGTAAGGGTGTTCAATTATCTTCAAGAATGAAGGCTCTCAACATTAATTTCAAATTAAACCAATACAATATCCAAAATGGCTGGCATTTCATAAGATCACTAAATATTTGTTAGATTTATTTCCAACTTTTTCTCCAGGAGGAAACTGATTAGGGATCTTATTTTATCCCACAACTCCCTATGGTAAGTTGGGCTGACAGGTTAATCAGTAATTTTCCATGGTCGACAATGGACTTGAATCTGGTTTTTTCCAGTTCAGGTCCAAACATTTGAAATATTTGATGGTACATGATGGTAGCCTGAGAAAGTTGTCAACCTTTATGAATATGGGATCAGTGAATTTTCCTTTAATCTGCTTAATTTTTTAAGGCCCCTAAGGCAATAGCTAATATAACACGATTGTGTCAATGAATTTCATATCTATCCATGTATCATGTATGAGTGGATTAAAATTTTCCAAATAGTGCAAAGATGAAGAACACCCATGCACAAATATATTTAATATGCAACCTGAGCAGATTAGGATATGGCTACAGCTATTCAAATGTTGATCATATAAGAATTAGCCGACTATACATTGACTTGTAATTAGTATACTGTATTATTTTAACTCTGCTTTTAAATGACCTTTTTCAAATAATAAGTTTTCCTTCAAATTAAACTTTGACAATTTTCTTTGCTGAAAAAATAAGATCTAAATCAAATAAATTAACTAAAAATACAGGTAGTCCTAGACTTATAACAGTTCATTTAACAGTTCAAAGTTAGAAAGGCATTGAAAAAGTGACTTATGGCCATTTTCACACTTACAACTGTTGCAGTATCCCCATGGTCATGCAATCAATATTCAGATGCTTGGCAACTGATTCATATTTATGATGGTTGCAGTGTCCCAGGTCATATGATTACCTTTTGCAGCCTTCTGATGAAGTCATTAGGGAAGCTAGTTTCACTTAACAACTGTGTTACTAATTGCAGTGATTCACTTAACAACTGTGGCAAGAAATGTTGTAAAATGGGGCAAAATTCACTTAACAAATGTCTCACTTAGCAATAAAAATGTTGGGTTCAATTGTGTTCATAAACCAAGGACTATCTGTATTGTCAATCAATTTCAATCCAATTGAAAAGAATTTTAGCTAGGAGAAATGTTAAAAATTCAGAAAAGTAAAATGCCACCCAAATGATATAAAAAGTATAGCTTTCATAAGAGGTTTCATAGCACCAGGATTAAATTAAATGTGAGCACAAAAATATGCTGTCACATTTTTCTAATTATAAACTTATGAATAGCAATGAGGAACAAGCTTTATTGCTCATACTATTTTCTTGCAGAGTATCTTACAGAGGGTGTTTGAAAAAACTTTGTGTGGAGGTAAGGTTAAGACTCCTTCACCTCCATACAAAGTTTGCTCAAACACCATTCCAAGATGACACTCTGCAAGAAAATAGTATGAGCAATAAAATTTGCTACTCATTGCTATTTGTAAGCTTATAATTATAAAAATGTGACAGCATATTTTTGTGCTCACATCTAATTTAATTTAAGGCAGGTAGTAACAGTAGCAGCTCTTGCTATTTTCATCATTGCCTTAGATTGGAATGTAATGAACACATAGTTCTCATGCTACTTGGTTTAACTCTTGGTGGACTTCCAACTTTAGAAATTTTTTATAGCAAATCCATCATAAAAAGCATGGCATAAACTAAAAGAAATAAAAGAACCAAGAAGGAAAAGATGAAGTTTGAATAAATATTTAGGAGATAGACAATTTTTGAGTAACTGAAGATCATGCTATATTAAAAGTGTGAAATCTACACAGTAATTACATATTTTACAGCGATATAGTGTATATCATTTCATAGTGCATATACTCATGTACTTTTTAGCATATAAACAAAAAAAATTATCCACAGGGAAAGGACAAAACGAAGATTAATACCATGGGTGGGACTAATGCAAGCAAAAAGTAAACCCTTCTCTCAAATCCTCCCCTCAAATCCTTTTCTTCCTGGAGAGTCCTGTGCGTAACTCTAAATTGTTTTGGTATCAAGAAAACAATTGTGTTAATAGTTAAGATGTAGACTGGGAAAAGCAAAATAGAGTCTTTACCCAGCCATTTTTCACTGGGTAACCTTAGGCCTGTTGCTCTCACACACAGTGTGAATGTGAAGATAAAAAAAGTAGATTCTCCAACATGTTTACCTTAAGCTTGCAAAGGAAAGTGGGATGAACATATAATTTCCACCTGTCAGTCAAATGTAGGGCTTCTAGAAATCATGCATTTTATAAGTCTAAAACTCAAAATTAGGAAAAAAGCAGATCCAGAAAAATGTATCTCTTTCTCTGAGGTGCTAAGAAACCCCAATCGGATAATTGTATCTCTTCTTACAACTTGTTTCTATTGTTTTTTTTACAACACCATGCACCATAGCCTATGTTTTTCCCCACGCCCCTAAAATAGATAACAGATAACAGATAATCAGAGTTGGAAGGGACCTTGTAGGTCATCTAGTCCAACCCCCCGCAGAGTGAGCATGATATTGCATCTTCTCTTGGTATAAAATTGATCCCTTTTCTACAGACGGCATTTCTACCTGTGTTTGATATCAGAGATTACTCAATACATATGGAATATTACTGTTGAAGCAGCAAATCAGTACAACAATGTTGTGACATCCACAAAATGTGGGATGGGGAAGAGAAGGAAATGCTTAGCAATTTCATGGTTGTGGTTATGTTGTTCTTGTTCCAAGTTACCTTCATTAGATCACTTTGTTGTGAAACAGAGCTCAACAAGCAAGAAAAGCAGAGG
Source organism: Laticauda laticaudata (assembly GCA_004320025.1). Lineage (NCBI taxonomy): Eukaryota > Metazoa > Chordata > Lepidosauria > Squamata > Elapidae > Laticauda > Laticauda laticaudata. The sequence goes on from BHFT01008971.1 coordinate 15,142, forward strand.
GATTTTCATGGGAAGGAAAGATAAACAAAGGAGGGACTTGAGAAAAGACAATGGCTATTGAGAAACATTAAGTACTGTAAATCTTCTTGGACCTTCTCAAAACTTTGTCATGCAACTTTGTGGACACTTCAGTACAATTTGAAACAGAACCCCACCAGCATCTAACAGCAAATAATAATCACCCCAACCAACTGCCTTCAAATATTTAAGGCTGCAAATCCTGAAGATGTACAATTCACATTTAAATAGAATAATCATAGAATAACCAGATCACAGATAATCTTTAAACACAGAAAAGCTTTTGCCAATCATAAAATCAACCATAAATCCAGACAACTACTCACCTTCTCCATGATTTTTCCTGAATTTTTGCAGGTCAACTGTTGGAGGCCTGTTAGGCTTCTGCGGGGCTGGTCCCAATATCATTGTTGAAGGTAGTGTTTTTCGTCTGGGCAAATTCTTGTCTTTGTCTTTCTCTTCTTTTCCAGTATTATTGGCCCAAGGTCCTGTCCTAACTGTTCGAGATGAATTGGCCAGTTTAGCAGCAATGGCACCAGAAGTCGATCCAGACTCCTCTTGTTTGTTTTGGAGGAAAATATTCTTGTTGGGTTTTGGTTTTGCCTCTTCATTCTGCTGCCCAACAGGTTTAGGGGGGATTTGAGGCAGGTTGTTCTGGTGGTTGACATGTTTCAAAGGTGGGAAAGGGTTGATGGGGTTAGTTTCATTTCTACTCTTGTCTTGTGGATCTTTGAGGGGTTGGATGGAACCAGCTTTCGACTTGAGGCCGCTAGAATTTGGTGACAACTGATTGAAACAAGCACTTTTGTTGGAAACATCTTCACCTTGAGTGAAACTCTGACTTGGTTTGTGCTTAACAGGTGGCTTTGGAAAAGGAGGTTTGGAGTAGTTTTCCTGTGCAGCACTGTTGAATTTTTCTTTAACTCCAGCGACCGTGGGAAACACAGGCTTTGCTTCACTTCCTCGGGGTTCAGGTTTGAACAATCTCTGATCTAAAGGCTTTATTTCACTCTTCTGAGGAGGACAACCAGGTAGCTTCTTCTCAGGAATCTTTGGGAACATTGGCTTAGTTTCTTCTCTTAGTCCTTCAGAAATCTTGGGAACCAAAGGCTTTGGATAGGTAGTTTTTTCATAAGCTTCTCGGCTAGCAGCCTCGGCTAGCATCTTCACTTTGGTGGCCACAGGGCTGCTTTGCAGAGGTGGCTCTTTAAAATCCTTGCCAGATGCATCATGAAGAGGTTTTGTGCTTGGAGGCGATTTAAGCAATGTAGGCTTGTACAAACTGTTGGGTTTGGAAGACAGACCAGCATTTCCAAGCTGGGCGAACTTCTCAAAGGCTGCTTTTTTAACCAAAGGAGGGTGCCCCTCACTTCTGATCTGATGGCAGTGAACATCCTCAGCTGCGTTGTTATTAAACTTCGCCATGATGGACTTCACATTTCCCTTGCCATCCTGCAAAGTAGAAAGAAAGCAGTCAGGAAGGTTCTTTTGCAGCCGCGTTCACCAACGCTGCAGCTAATTTGAAGGCTTTCCTGGTTTGAGGCTTCTGATCTCCAGTAAGAGATAACTCAGTGTTTAGCTTCCTGTATGGTTAACAGCGTTCAACTTTTTGCTACACACATGTCGTGGTTAAAGGATTTCAGGACGTTGCAGACAAGTGTTGCTTTGCTGACTAGATCTTTCCTTGCCTTGCTTACCATAATGTCTCTCTCTTCCTGTTATATTGCGGAACATGCTATTGATAGTTAAATTCTGAAACATATACACCACTGTTTAGACTAAAGCCAAGACATTTGATATATTTTCCCAAGACTTGCACCATTTAGTAAGAGAAGAATAAAGTAAATCTTAGGCCTGCTTTGACAAAAATGTAAAGTTCCTTCCTCCCCCCCCCAAAAGCTTCAAAGTTTCAGGTATAACCTTCCAAGGAGGAAGCAGAGGGAAGGCATCCTCAGTTGTTCCTTTAATTTAAAATAAATACTATAGACAATAGCAAATTGGTTCTTTTTTCATGCTGGAACGGCCCTTTCAACCGTGGAATTGCTAATGGTAGGAATTCAATATATTAGCATGACCTAAACATGTCAGAAAAAGCAATGAAGATATGGCTGATGCAGTTTTTTGATGGCTCAAAGACACATATAGTACGATGGCTGACATAAAATGTCCACATGCACATTTTGTAGCCTTTTCTCCTGAAACATTTTGCCCAATGGGATATAGAAAGTATAATATACAATAAATGGGAAGTTGGACTAAAATTTAAAAAAAACCCAAAGAGAACTGCCATTGGAGTTGTCATTGCCTTTGTCATTGGAGCTAAGGGGATTGGACTTTGAGCTACTTGATGCCTGGGATGACTTTGAAGTCTTTTATTTTTCTTCCTTTGCCTTATGACTGAGAGTATCCATGTTTCTTTACACCGGGAATTGAGAGACAGTTTAGTGTAGTAGTGGCTAAAGCAGGGTATCAAACTCAATTTCATTGAGGGCCGCATCAGGGTTGTGTTTGACTTTGGGGGCCAGGGTGGGTGTGGCTAGGGTGGGTGTGGCCAACTTGACATCAGTCGTGTTGGGAGCGCCTGTGGTGTACCGAGCACTCTGCCAGCGAAAATGGATTCCCAAGCTCCATTTTTGGCCTCCTGCAACACTTTGCCAGCGAAAATGGAGCTCAGAAGGGATAGCCTGGCCTGGCCTTTGCAAGCTCTGTTTTTACTGACAGAGACACTAGAGGCCAGTCCTTTGTTCTTTCTAGCGTGGCCCATCTTGAGTTTGACCTGGGCTAAGACATCAGGCTAGAAATCAGTAGAGTATAGTCCCAAAGTCATTGACATGACTTTGACATGAGACAAGATATTTGCTCTCAGCCCTAGGAAAGAAGCAATGGCAAACCATTTCTGAAAAAAAATTGCCAGAAGAACTGCAGGGACCTATCCAGGTAGTCTCTAAGAATCAGATATAGTTGAACAGAAGGGAAAAAAAGGGGTGTGTGTGTGATAGGAAATAAAGGAGAAGTAACCACCTTTCAAAATTTACAGAATTTCTAAACAAGAAAGAATAAATAAATTTCTAATAAAAAGAATAAATTTTATTTCTAATAAAGAATAAATTTATTTCTAATAAAAAGAAACATTAATGAAGATAGAACTCAGTATTCTACTGTTACATTGCACCCTTTTCTATATTTTTGGATACAGCATTTGCTTCCTGGATAACTCTTAAAATAATATAATTTACAACAATGTGCCATGTTGCAAATGGTTTGTTAAAGCAGAATTCACAAAAATCCCGTAACACAATATAAAGGAGTCTTGGGGATCTGGCTAGAACTATTGGAACATTTACAAAATGTATAATACTGCCCAACTTGTAGCAACTCTCCAGGTGACAGATTCCTAATCTCTGCTCTAAGACCTAAACCTCATGGCTGACTGAAAAATAATATGCCATATACCTTTAAAAGTGCAGGTTGTTCCATTTTCTTTACCACTGTCTCCTCCCCTATCATGCCACATTTTTTTTGCTGATGTAGTGGAGTTAGGTTGGAAATATCTTGCACCTGCACGCTTTCTCCACATTTCAATAAGCCGTTTGTGGTATAGTAAAACCCTCTAAAGTTGAACTGCTTCAGAAAATGAGCTATAATCAAAAATCTTCCTCAGTACTCCTCTGCAGGAACTATCTAAATGTAAATATGAGCTCTGATTTTAGGGGCATTCTAGGCATATGGAGAGTTGAGGAAAGAGCTGTGGTATAAGATCTGAAAAGGATAGATCTGGATTTTTCCCCATTTGAGGAAGTGTAATCTAAAATGATAATGGAGACAAGACTTTCGATTGCAGTCCTCCCATGGAAAGCATTGCATCCAAGATTAGGCTGTTGGGGTTTTTTGGGGGGAGGGAAGGCCAACTGTTGTGGCTATTCAAGAGGCCATAGAAGCAGATTGGTTAGATTTCCCATTTGAGAATTGATTTTATGTTTTGCTATTCCTCTTGGCATAGTCTATTACAGAGGTCTCCAAACTTGGCAACTTTAAGACTTGTGGACTTCAACTCCCAGAATTCTCCAGCCAGCATTAGTCTTAAAGTTGCTAAGTTTGGGCGCCCCTGATCTATTGCAATGATTTTCTTTTTTGTAATTGCTTTTGTTGTTCCTATGAATTAATCTTACCCTACAAGGGCATGTGGGCCACTCAGAATTTCATATGTAAGTCCTAATAGCAAATCAACCAACCCAGCAAAGAAATAGGATTCTTCATCTCAAAGGTTCATACCTTTGAGTCCTCAGCTTATGACCATAATTGAGATCAGAATATCCATTGCTGTTAAGTGAATCATGCCCAATTTTATCATCTTTCGTTTTGCCACCGTTGTAAAGCAAATCACTGCAGTTAAGTGAATCATGTGGTTGTTATACAAAGTCCGTTTCCTCCATTTACTTTGCTTGTTGGAAACCAGCTGGGAAGGTTGCAAATGGCAATTACATGACGCCAGAATGCTGCAGCCATCATAAATTCCCAGTTCTCAAGTGCCTGAATTCTGATCACAAGGCAATGGGGATACTGCAACAATTGTGAGAGGACCAGTTGTAAGTTACTTTTTTAATGCCATTGTAACTTCAAATGGTCACTAAATGAATGGTTGTTGTTCTGTATAGAATGGTATACTCCAAACTCTGCAATCTGATTGGCTAAAAAGACTAGTATTGGATTGGTTCGTTAGGAACCAATCCAAAAGAGCCGCTGAAAGGCAGCAAAGTCAAATAGCTGCCATTGGCTACAAGCCGGCAGGCAAG
>BHFT01008972.1:0-18288 GCA_004320025.1 Laticauda laticaudata
CGTTCCTTTCTGTTGTTTTCCGTTCTGTTTATGCAAATTTTCGCCACTTTTGAGAGCAGATAACAACGGATGGAGCCTCCCCTGAAATTTTGCTCATCTGCTGTGTCCTTTTTGCATATGTTTTGCATCCATCGGCCAGTGTGACCTAGCCTTAACAAAAACCAGTCAATCAAACAGTCCGAAGTAGTCGAACAAACAACATTCCCACTAATTTGCATCACATAAAAAAATATTTAAAGACCAATGTGCTGGAGTTTACAGAAATTCAACTAGCACACAAGTAAATAATTCAGCAGGATTTATTTATAGAAGAAAGTTTTTTATATACAATAATATAAAATATGATGCATGTATACAATATCCATACAACATGGTAGCAAGTACATGGACAAGAAACAAGCCAGAACCACCAGAACTCAGAATTACAAAAGTTCTATGTTTATGCAGACCAGTTATCCTAAGCCACGCCCAGTCTCCAAGCTGTCTGACATGGCTCACAACAGATTCTGTTTCTTAATCACCAAACAGTTCCCATTGGATGATTTGTTGTTATGGCTATCCCAGCTCATAATTTCTTATGTATTGACACAGTGTTTTGACAGACAAGCACAATTCAAAGTGCGCTAATGTCTCATCAAACAGTGTTGAAACATTTGCAACCAAATTGCCAAGCACAGATCTCAAACCAACAACCTAAACTACCAACCTGAGCTAAATAATATTCAAATACATTTCATAGGCACATATTTCCCATCAGTTGTAAAATGTACACATTTTCCATCAATTGTTACATGATCTAAAGAAGTTATTTCTCCTTCAATTATAATATGATCTAAAGAAGTTATTTCTCCTTGTGTACTTGAGCAAATGTTTATGTATCAGAAGTGCTACTTGTGGTATAATGAGAGATTCAGATTGCATACACAGTTTACATGCTTAATGTCCCAGTTCACACTAAGTATTTATACACTGGCTTGATTTTAAACAGTTTACTGGAGCAGTCATATATTAAGCAAGCAGAGCAATTACATACATACTCTGGAAATGCTTTGTTTGAGAACCAAGCTGTTAAAGAGCTCAATCCAAAATAAAAAAATTGAAAATGGGTCCATAGATATAGATAGTCCTTGAGTTACAACCATAGTGAAGTTTATTCATTACAGTTGGAAATCAGGATGGTTGTTAAGTAAAATATGGGGTTCCTCGGGCAGGGGAGACCCTGGAAGCCAACTGCAGGTACAAGCCCACCTGCCTCAGGCCTCCAAAGGCCTTTCCCACCCCCTGAGATATTCCATGTTCTTCCTTCCCCTTGAGATTCCCACAGTGGCTTGGGCTCCTTTCCACTCCCGTCACAAACACACACCTTTCAAAGCACCCAGGAAGTTGGAGAGAAAAGGAGGAAAGTTGTTCCGTTGTTAGGCCACAAGGCATAATCCCATAAACAGCTGCCTTTTTCTGAGCGCAGCTGCCTTTTTCTGAGCGCAGCTGCAAATGGCTGTGATCCAGAAACCCATGCAGCCCAGTAATGAGGCAGTTTATAACTGTGCAGCATGATCACAGAAACATTGGTTTGAAAAATGACAGTCACTTGTGGAATCCCAGCCAAAGGGATGGACCTAAACCTTCCTCTGGTTCTCTGCTCAGGCCTGGAGCTATGAAAGGACCCATTTATATCTATTGGTTGTGGTGTTTTCTTGGCTACTATGAATATTATTGTTTGTAATTGCTTTTATTTAATATTGTTTTCCATTTATCATTTGTTCAGGGGGTAGCTATACAAATTAATTAAACATGATTTATTTATACTGTAATTATTAATATTTCCATAGTGTCATTTGATCATATTCATCTTATTGTGACTTTATATTCTGGTAATGGTAAGGGGAAATGAAAGCTCAATATCTATGACATATATGAGTTGTGTTTTCTGCAGCTTGAGCCCATGAGCCAGCTCCACAGTGCCACATTTTTACAATTTGACTTTGAATACATATACTTCAACAGTTTTCTGCTTTTAAAACTATAATTGTAAAATTGTTAGTTGGGATTATCTGTCCTTACGTGAAAACTTTGCTATCATCACAATCTAGTTGAGTAATTTATTATAAATAATTGTATTATTTCAGAATCCGTTTGATGTACTGTTAAGACTAAAAACTGGGTGTGTTTGATTCTAGTTCTACCTTAGTCACAAAGACATCTGGGTAACCTTGGGCTGGTCACTTTTTCTCAGCCCTGGAAAGGAGAAAAGGCAAACCACTTCTGTAAAAGTCTTACCAAGGAAACTGCAAGGACTTGTCCAAGCAGTCTCCATTTGCACAGACAAATTGAACAAAAGAAAATAATTATGTAGGCTTCTATATGAATATCAAGAGAAATCTGCCATAGAGATTTTTTTCTTCTTTCTATGAGTATCTCAGAAACATAGTTTTTCAAATTATAATTATTAGCTGTTGAACTAAAGAGTGAATATTTAAGCACAACATCAAGCTACTAAGTTATCATCCCTGAATGCTATTTTATTCATCTCCTTTTTTTCAGCATTTAGCCCTAGCAGTGAAGTTCCTTATGTCCTATGTGATAGCTGACAAACCCCGTGATATTCAGATAAAATTGGCAAGGCTAGAATTTGAATCTTTGGAAGCATTGAAACAGCAGGTAAGGACTGATACAGGCAAGACAAATGCAGAAAACTATATTGTTTTAGTCTGTAGAGATTCTTACATATTGTTTTTCTTAATTAAATTATGTGACAATTACTCATTTGTTTAAAAATATATGATGGTAACAGCTGTTCAATTTTTAATTTTGAAAATAATATTATTCTATAATATATGTCTGCATACATGTCTGTAGGTCTATATGTATATATCTCCGCTATAATCCTCATATAATATTAATTGTCAACATTAAAAGGTTTAAGGTTAATTAATAGGAGCTGTGACAATGCAGTGAACTCCACAGCTAGGAGTGGAGTCCAGACCAGCTCAAGGTTGACTCAGCCTTCCATCCTTCTGAGGTCAATAAACTGAGGACCCAGATTGTTGGGGGCAATATTCTGGCTCTGTAAATCAGCACTATGGCGTGGTATATAAGACTAAATACTATTGCTATTGTTAATGACATTTGGCATGTAATGTATTCTTAACAAGTCAAAAATAGAATGGCATTTTCCATGTAAAGATTCATTCAGTAAAATTTCATTTGATGCCACAATCTTTCCCATTAAGTTTTCTTTTGATAATTATACAATGTCCCCTTGAGTTTCTTAGCTATTTTATTACATATTTATTTTGACACTGTCATGTATAACAGTATGGCTAATCCAACAAAATATTTTGTCCATTATATGGACAAAATAATATCGTAAATATCTAATACAATACTCATATTTTTTCCATCTCAGCTCTCTCCTTCAGTATGATCAGATGTGTTGTAGAGAAAATGTTACTGTATGGCAAATATTAAGATTCTATTTGAGCTACATATATGCAGTGTGTGTTGTGTGTTTCTGTCCATGATTTCCCAAAACACACAATCCAAGTAATGCTTGAATCTAATATGTTGAAGTTGAATTTGGGGTGAATCCTTTGGAAGAATCCTCTGGGAAGCTTGGAAGGAAAGAAGGAGGGAGGGAGGGAGGGTAGCACCCCCTTAAATGCACTCCTGACCCTCATCTCCTTGAAGGACAGAAATAGGATGGAAATCCACCTCCTGGATTTCTCCTGGCAAATCCCAAAGACACTCTTCCCTCTCTCCCTCCCTCCCTCCTTCTTTCCCTGCCAAGCTTCCCAGCGGATCCTCCCAAAGGGGTGGGGAGGAAGCTGCCCGGCCAGTCTGTATTCTTAAGGAACTGACGGAGGGAATGAGAGTAAAGAAAACTTAAAGAGGGGGGAAAGATCCACAGGGGGGGTTGAGTGGCTGGAGCAAGAGGAGAGCGCCTGACCATACAGGGGATGAGACCATGACCCGAAGCTTTGGGGTGGGAAGCAAAGCAAGGCGTGGGGGGGGAGAAAAACGATGGCGTCACCCTTCCGCCGCAACTTCCACCCGCCAAAGTCTGAATGACTCACCAGCTTGCAGGACGTTGTCGACGCAGCTGCCGTCAAGCAAAGCAATGCCCCTGCAGGAGGGCAAGTGGTTCTTGTTGGCAGTGGGGTCTGTCCCACTGCTGCTGCCGTTGTTGTTGGAGATGGTACTGGCGAGAGAGGCACCACCGCTGGCGGGAATCGGGGAAGCTACAGAGGTAGCTCCCCCTCCCAAGAAGCAGCTGAAACGCTGCCAGCGGAGGAAGTGGCAGCGGCGCAAAGTGCCCTGCCGCTGCTGGGGCTGACATCCACGACGATGACACCCGCTCGCTGACCCATCCTGCAGCCAGCACCATACCTGGATCTGCAACAAAGGTGCTTAGTGGGGGTAGGGAGCCATCCACGTTCCGCCATGATCAGCTGTTAGTAGCAGCTGGTGGTGAGGCATGGCTGCCCGCAGGGCGTTGCTAATGGCAAATTCCTCCTATCCTCCCCTCATTTCACATGTTTTAAATAGGCCTAAATTTTGGGAGAGGGGCTTAATTTCACCTCATGCATAGAAAACATGCTGGGTCTTCCTATTGGGGGGGCATATTATTGGAGAAAAACGGTATTAAAAATATTTTTATGTTGACATCATTTTTAATAAAATGCACTATACTCTTTCAGATTCCTTAACATTAAAGGGGAAAAAAACTTTTAAAAATCTTCATTTTAAAACTCTAAACTATTCTTTGAAAATATTTCTAAAATCAAAACATTTTAGCACATCCTTTTTTGGCTACTTTTTAATATGTACACTTTCATATTCTCTTTCACTGTTATTTTACAAGGTTTAGGAATTACTCAAGCATTATATATAAAGGGAAAAGAAAAGAAAAGACCCATTTCCAAACCAATTTTATAAACACAAAACTATATTAGAGCTTTACTTCAATTATGTATATCAGACCAGTAAAAATCCATCCTAACTGCAATAAGCCTATCCGCTTCACCTCATAAAATAAAATATTTTTCTTCTCTGGAATGTCTGTCAAGTAATTATAAAATTCTATTTTTTCCACGAGATTCTCAACCTTAATCCATAAAGAAAAACTTCCGCGCTTGTTATCTTGAGAGTTGTAGATTTACTTGGAACTTTTGTTTCAATTGCATGGGAAAGCTTATATTTAAACCATCATCTTAATAAATATAACAATGATCATAATAAAGATGATAATAAAGGCCTTCATAGTGTCAGTATATGAAGCTATCTCAGTGGTTTGGTAACTTTCTTATATAATTGCATCTCTGAATTACTCATCTTTCTTCCAATTACTTGAGTTGTTTGTCCCTCTTGTTCTTCTTTTATAATATCTTTAGAACATAATTGATCTATAAAATGAATTGTTTTATTTAAATATTTCTCCAGTACCTCTTTGGCAATATGATAGACCCTCCACCTTTCCTGCGCAGGATTGCAAGGCTGGAGGCCTCTGCAGCCTCTGCCAACCAACCCCCATCCCAGCTGGGCTGGCTCAGTGGCCAGGGAAGATGGGGTTTGGGGGCACAAAGGAGAAAGGGGCAATCTCCCCTCCCTCCTCTATCCATCTGTCCCACTGCAAGCTGCCACAGAGCTCTTGCCTGCCAAAGTCAGGCAGGGCAAGGGAGGGGTGGAGCCATGCTTCAGTGGGCAGGAGCTCCATGGTGGCTCTACAGCATGACAGAAAGATATAGGAGGGAGAGAGATCGCCCCTTCCTCCTTTACATCTCAAAACTCAGTGTTCATTGAGCTAGCCTAGCCGGGATGGGGGTTGGTTGGCGGAGGCTGCGGAGGTCTCCAACCTTGCAATCCTGTGCAAAGAAGATGGAGGTTTGCTCCAGTGCTATGGCAGAGCGTTGCACTGGGAGGCCTCTACAGGTAACATTGAGTTGCATGTCTTGCTCCAGCAAGTGGGGTGCAGGTGAGGGGCTCAGTGGCCAGAGAAGAAGGAGTTTGGGGGCTCAAAGAAGCAAGGGGAGATCTCCCTCTCCCTCCTTCATCTTGCTTCAGGACCACCATGGAGCTTGTGCAGGGCAGGGGCGGGGTATAGTTCCTTAAGGGAGGGTATGATTAGTTCCCCTCCTGGTAGCTCTGGCATTGGGGTGAAATCCTGGCGTGTTGCAACACAAAACAGGGTGAATCCAGTGCTAGAATGCACAGAGTTATTGTACGCAACTTCTGCAAAACCAGTAGGTCAGTCCAATTATCTTGTTGATAGTTAATAAAACTATCAAATATTACTCTAGAATGCTGTTCATTCTCTCTGTTGAGCCAGTAGCCAAATGATGATTCGAGCTCAGGCCTTATCCAGTACCTAGAAGGTCCAAAAAAGCCTTCCAGAGCTTTGAGGTGAATTGAACTCCCCAATCTGATATCTTTTGTGGAGCCCCATGTAGCCGATAAAGGTGTTGTAGGAACATTTTTGCAAGTCTCCTAGCAGTGGGGACTTTTTGTCAGGGGATAAAATGGGCCTGCTTGAAAAGCAGGTCTGTTACGACCCAAATGACAATACTCTCCCCGCTCTTGGGCAGTTCTATAATAAAATCCATAGAGATCTCTCTCCAGGGTGCTGAAGGGTTGGCTATAGTTTTTTTCCTGCCCCTTTTTTGCTACTGCGCAGACAGACAATTGGCAACATAGCTTTCTATGTCCTTCTTGAGAGATGACTACCAGAACTGTCTTTTAATAAGGTGTACAGTTTTCACAAAGCCAAAGTTGCCAGCCAGTTTGGAATCATGGCATACTTTCATGAGAAGCTAGCTGGAATGTATATCTGGCTAGCTGGAATGTATAATTTACCCCCCAACCAAGCCAAGTCATCTCAAACTAAACAGGTCTTTTATGGGCTTGGAACCATTTGTTTTTAATTAAGGCTTGTTTGAACGCCTGAACTACAGTCTGCGGGCCAGATACAGCCTGTCGAAGCCAATCTGGCCTGTGTGGGACCGTGAGACTACTCCGCCCACTTGCTGGGCCCTACCCTTTGGCCAAGTGCAGGACTTACCTTCATGAGCTGGAACTGGAAGGTAAGGCAGAGAGCTACTGGAGGCAGGTGAGGACGAAAACTGGTCCGTTTTTGACCAGCAGAAGGCTTTGGGGGGTTGTGGAGACAAAAAACGGAATGTGCAGATGCCCCAGGGCTCCATACTTCCAGTTTTTGGCCAGCAAAGTGCTACTGGGGACTGGAAAGGCAGCCCAACCCCCCTGCCACCGCTGCTTGGCTGCCCATCCTTCTACCACTCAGCACTCGACAGTAACAGAGTGGTGGATGGCAAGGCTACCTGCCTCCGAAGGATAATTACTATCTTCATCCCTGGAGAAGGAGCGGGAAGGGCTGGCTGGCTGGTGGATTAGTGCTGCTGCCTTGAGGTTTCCTCTCTAGATCTGCTCTGAGCAATGCTTTCCTGGTCTGATCCTGCCTGCCAGATGCACTGAACCCTTGCCAGAGTCTGTTGTGCACATTCGGCACATGCAGAGGAAGCTCTGGGGCGGCCAGAGAGATTCCAAAAGTGGATTGAGACTGCAGCAATGCAAATGGAATGGAATGGAAATAGAAGAGAATGGAATGGGAATGGGATGAGATGAGATGCAATAGCAATAGGATGGAGTGGGAATGGGAATAGGATGAAATGAAAATGGAAAGGAATGGAATGGAATGAAATTCAATGAGGTATCCCACGGCACTGCTAGGATTGAAGGAGATCCTACAGAAGATGCCTCAGGAGCCAGTTTCATCTCTGTACCCATCAAGCATTCCATGTCCTGGTTTCTTTTCTCTACCCTAATTGCTCTTCAACTTTAGTTGTGCTTGAAATCTTAATTTATCCAGAGGTGCTCAAATAGACGTACACACACACACACACACACACACACACACACACACCTTGATTTAAGCTCCTTGGAGCTGAGAAGAATTGATGCAAAACTAAGTTTCCTGAAGTGGACCACTAACTCTTAAACAAGTTAAAAATGATTCTAGTAAAAAGAAGTCAACCAAAAGAGCAACCTGCAAACAAAAGCAAATAATACACCCCAGGAGCAAAACAAATTAAAGTTTAATAATTTGTGTATTGTTTTATGGATTGCTAAATTGGCAAAACGGATTGCTAAAGGCCCTGACATACTGCCCAACGGATGCAAAACGGACACAACGGACGAGAAAAATGTTGCATCTGTTGTTATCCGCTCTCAGAAGGGGCAAAAATTTGCATAACCAGAGCGGATAACACGGACATGGGGAGGACGCAGGGCGGATGGAAAGCGGATGCGGAACGGAAGCCCAGCGGATGGAAGCGGATGGGGCATGGCAACATCCACTAGGCTTCCGGGGACTCAGCAAAGCAGCATGCGGGAACGGATTACAGCACAATGCAGAGCGGATTGCACAGCGGATGAAGCGGATGCACAACGGATGCACAGCGGAAGCCTAGCAGATGCTGGGTGTTAATTTGCACATGCGGGGGAGGATGCATTCTGCGTCAGCCCCGCGGATATAACGGAAGCAGATCGGAAGCCGAGCGTCGCCATTCAGAAGAAAAGATCTGCCTTCCAGACACATCGACTGCCTTGTCCTGTCCTCCTGCATGTCTGCCTGCAAGCCTTGCTGCCAGCCTATGCTGCCAACCTCCCTGCCAAGCCTTGCTGTCTGACTGCCTACAGCCTTGCTGCCAACCACCCCTGCCAGCCTTGCTGTCTGCCTGCCTGCCAGCCTTGCTGCCAGCCAGTCTGCCTGCCAGCCTTGGTGCTGCCTGCCTGCCAGCCTTGGTGCCTGCCAGCCTGCCTGCCAGACTGCCTGCCAGCCTTGGGGCCTGCCTGCCTGCCAGCCTTGGTGGCCTGCCGCTGCCTGCGAGCCTTCCTGCCAGCCATGGTGCCAGCCTCCTGCCAGCCAGCAACCCCACAACCAGCCTGAAGCAAAGCAAGCCTCAGCCATCTGCTGCCAGCCCTTGCAAGAGGGACAGGGCTATCCATCCCCGTCCCCTGGCCCTCACTCTGGTTCTGCTGGGGCTTCTGCAGCACGGGCTCACTCTTCTGGGCTGGGGCTTCTGTTGCTTCTGCTGCTTCTGCTGCTTCTGCTTTTGGAGGAAGCTGATGACAAGCCACTCCAGCACCAGCCACCTCCACAGCACCTGGACCCTTCATCCCTGAGACTGAGCCACCAAGAGAAGTGCGGAGACTGCCATTTTTGTTTTTATAGCTTCTTGTTAATAAAGTCTATTTTGATTCATACACTTGCTTCAATTTCTCTTTTTTAAAAAGTCTTTGGTGGAAACATTTAGAAATGGTTTAAAGCCTTTGCATGCTTGTGGGATGGGTTTAAGATAGCAGTGGGGTGGGCAGGGATACCTTTGGGATGGGTAATAGCTGTGGGGATAGATAAACCCCCAGTGGCAAGCATAGTGGGACTGTATGATCCACCCTCCCAGCTGCCAACACTTTGGCCCTTTATTATCAATAACAATGTAAGCATTGATCCACACATTGGAAACATAAAACAAAACTCTTTTTAAACGTCCTGTTCATTGTAGGCCCAACCCAACATACCATGGCCCAATCATCATCCGTGTGATGAGACAGGCTGAAGGAACATCCATTAAGCATCTATCATCTTGTCTTGCCACCCACATGCTCCAGCTGAGGAGTTGCACCATGTTTTCAGGAGGTTGCGCTGCTTCTTCCCTTTCACGTGAGGCTCTGTTGGGGCCTTGCACATCCTCAGTGTCTATCAGATTTCGCCCTTGCCTCCATTCACCAGGCTCCATGTCCCATTGCCTTGTTGGAGGCTCCACGAGCCTGTTCTGCAACACTGGTAGCAGGTGCGCATGAGATTGTGCAGGATGCAGCAAGCTTCCACGATCCTCCTCACGGTCTCTGGGCGATGCTGCATGGTGGTGAGAAGTACCTGGAACCTGTTGGCCAGGATGCGAAAAGGCGTTTCTCCCACCACCCGCCTTGCCCTGGACAGCCTGTAGTTTGAAGATCCTCTCTTCACGGGTGAGGTATTTGGAGGTGTAGGGCTTCAGTGAGGTATTTGTAGGGAGAAGGCATCACCCCCCACGATGAAGTAGGGCACATCTTGTGTGTCATTGGGCAGGGGTTCTGGATCTGGGAAGCCCACGATGAGTTGCGTTCCAGCTCCTTCTTGAGGTGACTGGCGTTGTATACCTGGGCATCTGAAGCTGACCCGTTGCCTGAAGCATTGATGTATATGAACTTGTAGTCAGCATCGACCATGGTGAAGAGGATGATGGGAAAGAAGCCCTTGTAATTGAAATAAGTGGACCCCGACTTGGCTGGCGCTTTGCAGGCCACGTGCTTCCCATCTCTGGCTCCAACGGTGTGAGGAAGTTCCACTTCTGATACGCACTGCTCTGCAACTTTCTTCCAGCCTTCTTCAGTGGAGGGCACTGGAGGAGCTCCTCCAGGTTATTCTTCGATGATAGGCCTGCCCCCACTTCTCTGACCACAATGCGATGGTGTGTCTGTGTGGCATCCTCCAGCCGTATCTGCAATGCTCCTGTAGGTGGTCCCTGAGGCCAGGTGACGCAGAGTGAGTGCCACCTTGAGCCCAGGTTCCAGGCTGGGCCGGAAGTTGGTGTTTGCCTTGGTCAACCTGGGTGTCAGCCGCTGCACAACTTCATCAAACATGGCTGGAGGCATCCTCATGAAGGTTCTGGAATGCCGGCGAGTGTCTTCGTTCCTGAGGCTCCACCATCAGCTTCTTGTACAGTCCATCCTCTGCTCTTCTGGCAAACCATCTTCATACCAGATGCTTCTTGGCCGCCCTTTTTTCTTCCCGTAGTAGAGTTCACAGAGCCTGTAGATGGCTTTTGCACTGTTGCAGAAGGATGGTGGCTGCCAAAAGGACTGTGTTACGATCCACGTGGACATGCTGGATGCTGTGGAAGAGGAAGAGTCAGATGAAGGTCGCAGAGGTCTGCAGCAGGGCTGCTGGTCTGAAAGTGAGATCCAGATGTGTGGCTCCCCTTTTTATAGGCAGTATATAGGTGTCCCTTGGCATTCACTGGCATCCTCTAGACATCCTTAATATCCGAGATAGGTCCCCTCTGCGATGTTTTTTTCCGTTTTACATGGCTTTTGTTTCCGCTAGGCATCCGTTCTGCGTCCGTTCCGCTTCCTCCCTCTGCGTCCGAGCGGATGCGAGTTGCGGCGGCGATCGCAGCGGCATGCCTAGCGGATATTAGCGGATGCGTAACGGATGCAGACAGGATAGCGTAGCAGATTGCGTAGCGGATGCAGAACGGACGAATTGGAATACATTTTTCCGCGCAAAAGTTTTGAGCAGCTCAAAACTTTCTGACGGATGAAGTCAATAAACGGATGCTGGACAGATAGAGAGGAAGCAAAACGGAGGCAGTTGAGTACATCGCGTTTTCGAACGGATGGGCAAGTTTTTTTGTCCGTTTTACTTTCTCTTTGGATCCGTTGGTGCAGAGTGTGACATGGGCTTAAATTGGCCATGCCCACCCAGTCACATGATCACCTAGCCATGTCCACCCACCCAGTCCAGCCTCCCAACAGTCTGAGGAATCGTGAATTGGCCCCTATTTAAAAAATTTGAGGACCCCTGGTCCTGAATGATGGCATTGTCTGCTAGGGGATTCTTTTTAGTTTGGCGCCCTGGTTATCACCTTGGCCACCAGCTGGAAACAGCTGGGATCACCTTGGGCTTTTTTGATATTTTATGTGGTTTCCACAGGAAAATATTTGAGGCCTGGGGATTGAAACATTTGAAATATATTGAGCCCAGTGCACTTGTTTTGGGAACAGTTTCCATGGGGTCTTAAGAGCTTCCAGATTTCTATGATCAATCCACACTTCAAAAGGAATTTTTGTCCCTCTAGGAATGTCTCCAGGTGGAGAGGCCCATCACATTGCATATGCCTCTTTCTCCAAGAAAGCCCGTCTCTGTTCAGTGTCTGATAGTTTTTTAGAAGTGCACGTGCAGATTTGAATTGGCCCTCTCCATTTTCTTAGAGTAGGACTGCCCCCAACACCTACGTCGCTGTGTGTCCGCCTGTATGAGAAAAAGGCTTTTCTGGGTCTGGTGCTTTAAGATTGGTTCAGCCC
This sequence comes from Laticauda laticaudata, assembly GCA_004320025.1. Taxonomy (NCBI): domain Eukaryota; kingdom Metazoa; phylum Chordata; class Lepidosauria; order Squamata; family Elapidae; genus Laticauda; species Laticauda laticaudata. The sequence continues at coordinate 12,139 of BHFT01008972.1, forward strand.
GAGAATAATTGTTTCAATTTCTTTGACACCAACCAGGCATTCCACTGTCCCAGTTTAAGGGCTGCTTGGCTTGTCTCCCCCTTTTGTTTCCAAAAGATTAGTGATGGGAATTCAATTTGCTTGAAAGCCAGGATAAATTATCCGATAGAAGTTCACAAACCTAGGAGTTGTTTGCATGTGCGGGGAGGGGCCCAGTCAATCACCACTCTGTACTTTCCTGGGTTTCATCTCCACACCCTCGTGGAAGATCCGAGTACCCCAAATAGTCTTTCTTATTCTTGTTGGAATTCACTTTTAGACCAGTTTTGCCCCAAAGCTTAGCAGCATGGAGTTTGTTTAGGACTGCCTGGACAAGTTTTACATGCTCAGTTTTTGTTCTCAGCGTATATTAAAATGCCATCTAAATACACCAGAACTCCTTTGTATAGGTGCTCATGGAGCAACTCATTTAGGAGTTGCATGAACATAACAGGAGCCCCTTGAATTGATAATACTTTAGGAAGTGTTAAAAGCTGTTTTTCCTCTCATCCACTTCCCTAATTCTGATTCTCTGTCAGTAACCCTCTCTTGAGGTCCAGATTTGAAAAGATTTTTCCCCTTGATAATTGGGGCAACATGTTCTTCATAAAGGGAAAAGGAGGTGCATGTTCTCTACGCTTACCGTGTCAAATTTTATAGTCTATGCATAAACGGAAAGATTTTTCTTTTCTGGGAAACAATACTTGGGCAGCGATTTTTGGTTGTGTTGGTGATTTGATGAATCCCCTAGCCAGGTGTGTTATCTATTGAAGACCTCAGTTCCTCAAGTTGCTCTGGTGGCAATGCTTATACATCTTGGTTTTGGTTAGTTTTGCCTTCTGGAGGATCTCGAATGGTACAGTGTCGGGGTGGAGGCAAGCTCATCAGAGCCCTTTATCTCTGAACACTTCAGCAAAATCCTTATATTCCCGTGGGAATGCCCTGCATTGCATTGGCTCTCCCAGTCACAGCAGTTTCTAGTTTTGGCTTTCCTCCCTTTGGCCATCTGGTCCGGTCCAATTCCCCATTGGAATCTTCAGGGTTCCCTTCTGCCAGTTTATTCTGGGGTTCCATTTCCTTAGCCAGATGAGTCCCAGGACTAGTGACCATTCCATTCCAAGTGCCACAGTAAATATGAATCTCTCACCATGGGTCCCATGGCTATGTCTAGGTTTTGAATAGCAAATGGTTGCTGGCTCCCCCCCCCCCCCCCCGCTCCCAATGATTGATCCGTCTGACTGGCAAAATGTGATATGGGTTTTCAGCTTCCATTCCAGCCTGGTTGTTGGCTGCCATAGGCAAAGATGACACTTCTGGTTCTGCCATCCCAGTTGTCTTTCTTCCTCATTCCGATTGACCACCTGGGCTTTGTGGAGCCTTCCAGCACAGCTTCGATGGGGCAGATGAAGCTGGCATCTGGCTGGATAGTGGTAGAGGTCTCACCCCAGCATTCTGCCTCCCCTTGCTTGCCTCTCTGTTCAGACATTATTTGCAAGGTCCCCTTGGTAAAGCAAATTTGCTTCTCTGGGTTAACCACTTTTGTGGAGCCTGCTTTATGTAAGATGCTGCCTCTATTCCCCATTCAAGAAAATATGGACTCTTGAAATAGCAACATTTCAAAAGGATTTTTTTTATTAAAAAGAAGTAATTGCAAGACAAAAACAAAGCAGGCGCTAAAGTCCCCTTAGGCAATTCTGTTAGAATAAAGGAGTTAGAAACCCCTCCCCTCATTCGGATGTTGGATGAGCCAATCCACAGATGTGAAGATGTTGTGAAAATGGTTGTCTTGGAAAGGAGATAAGGAACTGTTCCCAGGTGCTTCTTTTAGGAGGCTTCAGAACTGAGACAAAACAGATGGCCCTTCCCCCTTACGTATTCCACAAAGGTAAATTAAAGCATAAGGCAGATAGATGTCAGAGCTAGGGTTATAAACTAAGGGATTACAGGGTATGTCGGGAATAGAAAGAAGGTAATAAGTGAATAAATGATTCAGGCCCCACTCCCCCCCAAAATGGCAGTATCACGATAGGGATCTTTCATTGCCATGTTTGGTTGAGCTTCAATCTTCTGAGAGATGGTCTCTTGTTATATTCAAGCACCCTGTAGGACTAGATAATAGATAGTAGGATAATTTCTCTGCCTAAACCTGAAGCAGCCCAAAACCATAACATTTCCACCATGATGCTTTATAGTTGGTATAAGATTCTTCTGGTGAAATGCAGGCTTTGATTTTGGTCAAATTTGTCTCTTGGTACTATGGACAAATCTTTGCCTCATCTTTCCCTAATGTTCTTTTTGGGCACAAATATTTCCTCCATGTACACCTCCCATATAAATATAATTTGTGTAGCTCGTTTCTAATGATAGAGTCATGCATACTCGCGTCAGTCATAATTTGAGGTACCTGTAGATAACATAATTAAATTCTGAGATTTTTAGATACTTGTTTAGCATCTTGCATTCTGCGCCCAGACTGATCTTGCTGGGATGGGCAACATAAGAATTGTTTGAAATCTTCTCCACTTGCAAGTGATCTTCCTGGCAGTGGAAAAATTGATACCCAATTGTTTGGTGATCTTTTAGATCTCTTGTCAGACTTTCAAATGCATCTATAATCTTCTTTCTGAAGGCTTCAATAAGGCCATCATATTTTTCTATCTAAACATGATGATACCACATAATTTAGCAACAATCAAACTAAATATCTGAGGTTTAAATATGACAGATTCCTCCAAGATCCTTTATAATGATGTCCTAATTGTTTGCACCTAATCTGGTGCACCTGATTCTAATTTTAGATATTTGAAGTAGTGATAAAAGCAGGACTGTATTTATTTTTTTCCATATGAGAAAGTGTGTTTATGTTTAACTTAAATAATAGGTTATAAAATGTAAATTATGCATGATATTTATTTAGCTATCAATTTGGTTGAATTGAAGATCAAATATCTTGAAATACATTCAAAAAGTGTAGTTTATTTACTTTTTCACATGACTGACGGCATGTAACCTATTTTTTTTAATTTGTGCAACTTGAGAGTAATAACAGGAAGTGTGCGATAACACTAAGTGTATTTTTCAGAATGATAAATTTAGCTCTATGAGAGATAATTGAGCATTAACATAAGCAAAAAGGTTTAATTAAATATGTGAGAATGTTACATAATCAGTTATTTGCTGTTGACATAATTGAAGGAAACAAAGGCTTTAAGGAAATTGGGTTATATTTTTAGATTGTCTTCTTTTGTTAAACTGAAGCTGAATGGATCATTGTAGATATATCCTGAAACAGATTATCATCTTTGTTTAATTGATAAATATCTGACAGAATTTGATTTTTCAAGTTAATTTAAGGCTGTGTCACACTGCCCAACGGATGCAAAAAGGACACAACGGAAGAGAAAAACGTTGCATCCGTTGTTTCCGTGCTCAAAAGGGGCGAAAATTTGCATAATTGGAGCGGATAACACGGAACGCCGGGAAGGACGGAGGCCCCGGGATTTGCCCCAAAGCGGATGCCCGGGAACGGAAGCCCAGCGGATGGGAGGTGCCATTGGTAGCGGAAAATTGGCCAGGGCTTGTCGGGGGGGTCTCCAGCAAAGCCGGACCCCGCAAAGACGGGAAAAAACGGCACGGCAACAGAACGGTTTGCCCCCCCACAGCCGGATAAAGCGGATGCCAGAGCCGGAAAAGCCAGTGGGATGCAAACAGCGGGAAGCGAACAAGATGCCTGGGAGTTAAATTTTGCCGAATGCGGGGGGGGGAATTTTTAAATTGGCCACAGCCCCCCGGTATTAAAGGGGAAGCCCAAGCTGACCGTGGGGCCCAGCAAATTCCTTGGAAGAAAGACCCTCCTGCTTTCCAAATACCTTCCCAGTTTCTTTTGCCTGCCCCATGGTCCCTGCCCCCCCTTTCCCAGCCTTTTTTCTGGCCAGCCTTTTGGCTTGCAAGCCTCCCTGCCCAGCCTTTTGCCTGCCAGCCCTCCCCTGGCCAAAGCCTTGCCTCCCCAGCCCTCCTGGGCAGCCTCCCTGCCAGCCCCCCTTGCCTTGGCAAAGCCCTGCCCTTCCAGCCTGGTTCTTTCCCCAGCATTTGGCCCTGGCAAGCCTTTGCCCTTTCCAAGCCTCCTGCCAGCCTTGCCTAACCCAAGCCTTGCCCCCCTTTCCCCAGCCCTCCCTACCAGCTCCCCCTGCAGCCCTCCTGGCAAGCCCTTGCCCCTTCCCCAGCCTCCCTGCCCCAGCCCCCCTCCCCTGGGGCCAGCCCCTCCCTTTCCAGCCTCCCTGGCCCACGCTCCTGGGCAAGCCTCCCCCTTCCAGCCCTTGCCCCCTTTGGCAAAGCCTGCCCCCTTCCCCAGCCCCTCCCCTGCCCAGCCCAGTTCCCCCCTGGGGTTCCCCTTGCCCCCAGCCTTTGGTGGGGCCTGCCCCCCTTTCTTGGCCCAAGGCCTTCCCTACAGCCCTTTTTTTCCTGCCAGCCCTTGGGTGGGCCAGCCTTTCCCCTGCCAAAAGCCCCTTTCCCTGCCAGCCCAGCAACCCCAAAAACCATTGGGAAAGAAGCCCGCAAGCCCCCTAGGAACGCTGCCCCCCGCAATCCCCGTGGCCAAGAGGGTCCAGGCCCCACCCTCCCCCACCCCCTGGCCCCTTGAACTCATCCTTTCCTTTGCTGGGCCTTTCTGGGCTTGCCTTTTGGGCCCTCACTATTCCCTTATTGCCCCGGGAGCTTTCTTTGCTTCCTGGCCTTGCTTCCCGGGCAAGTGGGTGCTTTTTCTGCTTGCAATACCTCTTGGCTTTGAAGCCTGCTTCCCCTGGGTCCCTGCACTTGTTCTTGCCTCGTGCCTTCCCTTGGGGTTCCCCCCCTGCCCTTCGTGCTGGCTGCTGCTTGCTTTTTGTTGCTTCCCCTGGTCCTTGCTGAACCCCTGCCTTGCTGGTCTTTACTCTTGCCTTTGCCCTGCTTTGGATCCCTGGTCCCCCCCTTGCTGCTTGTTGGCTGGCTGATCCCTGCCCTGATCCCTCTGCTTTGCCTGCCTGGATTATGATCCCTGCTGATGCTCAATTAATGATCCTGCTTGGTGGATGCCCTGCCCTGCTTGCTTTTGCCGTGTGGTGGAAAGGAAAAGCCAGCCCCCTTACCCAACCTGGGAAGCCCCTCCTGATGAAAGTGCCCCCCCATCTTTGGTCCCTGGCAAAGGGAGGAAGAGGGGCCCGTCAAATGCAGGGATTGGGAAAGAGGAGGCAATAACTGCCCAATTGAAGGAAGGAAACACGAGGAATGAGGTGGCCCCTGGAGGTGGGCTGGAAAGGGAAAGACGACCTAAATCTGTGGGCGGGAGGAGAACACGCTGGTAACGGGACCCAAACCAAGGTGAAAAAGCAGGCTTTTTGCTTTTGGAAAGAAAGAAAGGGGCGGGAGAGTCTGGGCCTTTAACAACAGGATTTTGTGGGGCTTTCCTCCGGGCCTTGGGTGGAGAGCCTGGGCTACACTTTGGAGGTCCTCTTCAGCTAGTGGAAGCACATGCACACCTGGTACGGGAAGCTGCACCTCAAGAAGTCTGGCCAGGCCACGGTCAAGCACACCGACCGGGAGACCTACGTGATGGCCAAGTGCAGCTTCTTGGAGGGTGAGATCTGCAACTGAGGAGCAGCCCCTCTGATAACCCTCTCTCTCAGGCAGCCTACAGAGACCCAGTCCTCTTCTGGCCAAGAGTCAGCTCCTGTGTCGAGGCAGGTATCTGTGGAGCGTCCCACGATGGAGACCCCCCCAACAGCTGCACTCCCCGTGATGGAGCATGTGGAGGACTCCCTGATGCAGTGGGAGCAAGGAGAGGGAACTTCCTCCTTACACCAACCCACATCCACCCCCAGCTCCACCTCCACAGAAAGCAGGCAGAGAGCGAGAGTGGAGGGGCAGAGCCACACTGTCCTACTGGATATCAGGGACGCCATCAAAAGCAGCGTAGATCTCCTCTCTCAGCTGGTAAACACCGACACACCATCCTCAAAACTCAATCCCTTCCTCACCTACGTCAACCAGACCCTCATGGACATGTCTGAATCACAGTTCCAGGTGACCTCTCCAGGCCCAGCTGAACCTGCTCCCACCCAGTCCAGGTCTGCTCCTACACCCCAGGTGATGTCACAG